>OMNN01041881.1:7095-32674 GCA_900302755.1 Chromis chromis
CTGATTCAAATGATCATCTCATCATCAAGCTCTGCAAAAGCCTGATAACGATCCTGATCATTTGAATCAGGTGTGTTGGAAGAGGGAAGCATCTAAAACATGCAGGATAGTGGCCCTCGAGGACCAGGAGTGCCCACCCCTGCGCTTGACACTTGATTAAAATGACAGCAGTCATGGCTCAGGTGGAAGAGCGGGTAGTCCACTGATCGCAAGGTTGGCGGTTCGATCCCCGGCCCCTCCGCATGCTGAAGTGTGCGTGGGCAAGAATCTGAACCCCAAGTTGCTCCCAATGGCAGGCAGGCACCTTGCATGGAAGTCTGTCACCATTGGTGTGTGAATGGGTGAATGAAAAACACATTGTAAAGCGCTTTGAGTACCACTAAGGTAGAAAGACACTATATAAGTGCAGACCATTTACCATTTACTGCAAGCAGCTGTTTTGGGAAAATATCCATCCATCCATCCATTGTCTTCCGCTTATCTGGGGCCGGGGAAAAGTGAAAGTGTTGGCGTTCTCATTGAATTCATTTACAGTAAGCAAAATCCAGAGTTAAAGCCATCCTCAGCCTTTAACACGTCTGATGATGTTGAATTAAGAAGCAAAAAGTGCAACCAAGCTATCAGTTTCCAAAATAGAAAATTATTAGTTGAGAAATGATCTCCAGGAAAATAATTGCAGTTATCTTTTCCCCCTGTGTGAACCCTGAGGTTTTGTTAGTACTTTGGGGTTCTCTTTCAAAAATGGCTTCCTGTAATATAAAGCTGATGAATGTTGCTTTTATGCATTTTCGCCCGCTTTTTTCCTTCTTCACATCACATCCCTGAAGGCCATTGTCTGAGCTCATTCAGATGCCTGGTGTGCAGGAAACGTTCTGTCAAGGCTTGCTCTCAATGATAGGCAGAGGAAGACGTCAGCATATCCCATAAACCACCTTTAATCATTCATCCAAGAGCCATAATTGACTGCAGTGAGAAGTGACACTCGTGTCTCTTAGCAGATCCATTATTTAAAACGCCTATCTGTCACTGCCATAGTAACCTATTCAGCAGCCTGACAACTTCAATATGTAATATTGTGTGTTTGCACATATGTGTGTCGCTGTGTGTGTGTGTGTGTTGCATAACAGCATGCGGTGTGTGTTATGATTAAAGAATGACTACAGTTCAATCCAGCCTTGAGTAATGCTGCACAATGTTGTGTCTTATTTTATTGGAAATGTTCTGGTCAGATTCAGATGTTTTCTTCAGTATCAGCAGTGATCCAGGTGGTTGTTGTCTACAGTGTGCACAGGAGCCAGAGATTTGCCAAAACATAAACAAGTTCAAACAGAGATGTTGATAATTTCAGGTTCAGACATCAATTATTAAATGATGCAACACTCAAAGTAACTCCAGGAACCGGTTATTGAAAAGCACAAGTCAGGGAATGGACAAGATTCTTGAGAGTACAGTTAATTTGCCATTAAACTGGATTTACACTGGTCTTAAAATGGATTTAGACTGGTTTTGGACAAGATTTGGATTGGATTTTGGACATAGTTTTAATCTGGTTTTGGACTGGAACTGGAAAGGATTTGGACTGGTTTTAAACTGGTTTTTGACAAGCAATTGAAACTTTCTAATCTGGTGTTGGACTGAATTTTGACCTGGCTTTTATTGGATTTTGGACTGGATTTGATCTGGTTTTAAACTGGTTTTTAGCCTGGTTTTGGACAGGATCTCGACTGCATTCTGGGCTTCGGTTTTGTTTTAAGAAATGTGAAGGAAAATAACACACAGACAGCTGTGACTTGGGAGCAGGGAACTTGTCATTCATACCTAGTCATCTTCATTAAAAAGGTTTACTATAGCTCATTATATACAATAGAAAAAGGAGTGAAGACTTGAGTGTCAGAACAGATTGGTATTTCTTACTTTAGAAACATATTACAGCACTCCAGGTACAGATAGCAGCAAGTTAAGAGGCACAGCAAACCTCATAGTGATAGCCTTAGCCTAGCAATGTCAGCAGAGTAAGTTCCAGTTGCAGCATTTAACAGGTGAATTAGTGGGCCTTTCTCTGTGCAACAGGCTTGTAGAAGACTCTAGTGTTAATTATCTGCTACCTCACCTTCTAAACACAGCACCACTTATTCACTGGCACTGCAAATGCTCCAATCTGTCCCTCTGTGTAAACAGTAGCTTTCAGTAATTGGCTGTGACTCATGACATGTAACCAATCAGATAGTTCTGTGCACAGGACATTTCTTGAGACCACAGAGTGACTATAGGAGAGAGAGGCAGCTGCAAGGGATTATATTATCCATCAGATTTGCTAACCAGCCGCTCTTTACCATAAATCAAGACATTGTGGGGGGGCCATGGCTCGGGTAGTAGAACGGGTTGTCCACCAACTGGCAGGTGAGCACCTTGCATGGCAGCTCTACCACCATTGGTGTGTAAGTGTGTGTAACTAGGTGACAGAGAAACGCATCATAAAGCATTTAGTAAAACCTACCTCAGATTTAAAAGGCACTATATAAGTGTGGACCATTCACCATTTACCTTCTTTGAATTCTCTGTACAAGTTGGCACGTCTGTTGGCGAGACCCTTCATGTATTTGGATGGCTCTCTTTGTCTGCGTCATTTTAACACATTTCACAGATGGGCTTTGTGTTTTTTTTGGTCAGTGTACCTCCTTGTTGCTTACTTAAGCAAAATGATTACGTGTTTCACTTGTGTGTCTGCCTTATCCACAAGCAGTGGACAGTCAGCATCAGCACTTGGATTTGCAGTCACGTTTTGGGGCTGTGAAAGCTACCAGAGAGAAAAAAGCTGTTGTCACGCCCACGTTGCTTGCAGGGAAGCTACAAACACACACACTGCCCCGCTGTTATACATCAACATTAATGACCAGAAATGTTCTAGTATCACTACTAATAAGACAGGATTCGGTATCGTTTTTAACAGAAAGGTATTGCGGTACATTTCTAGTATCGGGATACTGTGCAACACTCTTTAGCAATAATTGGTCAGTAAGAATGCCAGTAAATGCCTTATATATCGGCCTCAATAATTGGCTGGCCCGATAAAACCTAACACTTAGAGCGCTAGTACCGCAGAGTTTATCAGATTATAGCATCGAGTGGTCAACAGATAATGTGACTTTTAGGGCCAGTGCCAATTATTACTAATCAAGGAGACTGATTACCAGTATTTGGAACTGATATACATTTGCAGTAGAAATTAAAAATGTAACAAAAGACTTCTCTGAAATGCGTTTGTCTATTTATGGTCTGCATGTTTGATTAAAAGAGAACCACAGACAGAGAAAGGGGCCTGCTTCAGAGTCCAAATTTATCTTTTAAACAAATGAGTTTTATAGGGAACATGTTTTTTTTTTTTTTTTTATAATACAGATGAATGAATATAAACATCTGATCTGATAATCAGTTTGCACAATAATCAGTTGACCTCTTGTAGCACCAAGGCCAGATCTGCTCTGTAACCTTACATAAAAGAGAGAATATGCGTTATATGGAAATGTTTTAAATTCCTTTACCACGAGATTTGATCAGACAGATTCCTGAGCATCTGGGGTTTGCTCGCTGTCCATCTCAGAATGCTCGGCGAAATGAAAACGCAGGATAACGTGTTTCCCCTGCCTTCTCCCTGTTGTCTTGGTTTATTGAATGTACAGGCATGAACATAAGTTTACATACACTTGTAAAGTCCATGTGTATTTTAGCAATCTTGAGTTTCCAGTGACTCCTACAGCTTTTCTATGATGGAATGACATGTGACACGTGTCTTTTTCTAAAAAACAACCATCATTTAGGTTCTTTAATAGGTTTATTATAGGACTTCTAGAAATAAGACAACATGTCATCTAAAATAGATATACAACAGCCTGAATTATCAGATTTGGTGATGTGTTCATCAAATTGTCTTAGTGGCATGACCTCTTACCTTCTTGTGAGTGCTGACTTCTGTGAGCCAGTTTAAATAGAGATCTTTTGATACCCTGATTAGACTCGCTACAATGGGAAAGTCACTTGGAGCCAATTCAAAGATACTTCATATCATATCCATAGTCAACTGTGCAAACAATAGTTTTTCACTGCCATGATCAGGAAGAAAATGTAAGCTATCTCCTGCTGCTGAGAGACAGTTGGGCAGGATGGTCAAGAGTCGACCAAGAATCACCAAAAGACACGTCTGCAGTGACTAAGAAGCTGCTGGAACAAAGGCGTCAGTGTGGAAAGTTCTGTGGTCAGATGAAACACAAATGGAGCTATTTGGCCACAATGACCAGCAGTATGTGTGGAGGGGAGGAGGTGAGGCCTTTAACCCCAACAACACCAACCTATGTCAAGCATGGTGGTGGTATATTTCTGCTGTTTTACTGCCAGGGGAGCAGGTGCTCTACACAAAGTAAATGGAATAATGAGCAAGGAGTTGGGTGTTTTAACAAGCAGTGTGGACAGTCCATGCGGTCATACATTTTGGGCTGTGCATGGTTGCATAATGGGACCACAGAGATCCTGGTGGATTTGGGTGGTTGATGAAATTTATTTACATCAAAATTACTCTTGCAGATGCGAAAAGCATGAATTGGCTTTTGGGCTCAATGCATTTCATCGCTGCTCATATTACTGAATGTTACCTGTAACCTTCCAGTACTAGCTGCTAATATTAATGCCACCATGCTAATGTTGCAGAGATGAGTTGTCTATTACTAAAATGTTATTGAAGTTAGACAACAATCCCACCACAGTTTTTTCTGTTTTTTTTGTTGTCACAGCAGTCCAGTAATTCTAAAAATGGCCTAATTTAAATCAGTATCGAGCCTTTCCCACTGTTAAAGCCTCCTGTCATGTTGCTGTTTAATCATTAAGTTAAACAGCTGTTACGCAAACTCAATTAACAACAAACACTTATCATTTAAGTTGTTGTAGGTACGTGTTCCATCTGACAATCCTCAACTGTCTGTTGTGTATATGTATATATGTCACAGTAGAAATCGCGATCCAGGATAATCGCCGATTGTCCTAGGACAGATCCCGATCAGTCTGTCCTAGGAGAGACTCCGATCAGGATCTGTCCTATGACAAACTCAAATTTATTTTAATGATATGATGTTAAAATAAGAGGCTGCACGGTGGCTCAGTGGTTAGCACCGTCACCTAACAGCTAGAAGATCCCCGGTTTGCGTCCCGGTTAGGACGCCTGGGATCTTTCTGTGTGGAGTTTGCATGTTCTCCCTGTGCAGCATGGGTTTTCACCGGGTTCTCCAGCTTCCTTCCACAGTCCAAAAACATGCTGAGGTTAATTGATGATTCTAAATTGTCCATAGGTGTGAATGAGAGTGTGCTTGGTTGTCTGACTCTATTTGTTGCCCTGTGATAGACTGGCCAGGGTGTCCCCTGCCTTCCAAGTCAGCTGGGATAGACTCCAGCCCCTCCGCGACCCTACAGAGGATTAAGCGGTGTACAGATAATGGATGGATGGATGTTAAAATAGAGGAAACACCAATATTCTTACAAACACTCCTTTTATGATCAAATAACACATTCCCATTTATGAGTTTATTCTACTTATTTACAGTATTTACAGTCTATTCTGACTCCAACAGTATGTGGGTGGCACTTTGTTGAACATGGTAGTCCAGCTTTTCTTGCATCCCTAACCCTCACCCTAACCCTGTTCATGTCTGGTTAATACGTTTTCTGTTCTTCAGCAGTTTCTCAGTAAGCTGGGCTCATTGAAATCATTTGTGTCTCCACTGTTTCCATCCTCCAACACATTGGTAAATCGTGGATGTGTAATTCCCTCTCCTACCTCAGCTTCGATGAGATCTTCCTTGAGTAAGGTAGCAAGTCCCCGACTACTGCAGCAAAGTTGCTCAGTGTGCAGTAGTTTATCTTGTGATGGTTTACGGTCCATTATCAACACTTTGGCTTGTCCTGGGGCCATGATACATTTTCTAGGGGGACACTGTCGGCTTTCAAAGAGCATTAAAAAGTCAAAACTGGAGAGACTTGGTTCCTGCAGGCGATTGATGATTTATGATTGTTGTGCTGTGTTTTTTATTTATTAATGTCAATGGGACATCTGGTTGAAAGTTACAGTACTGCAGTTTTGAATTCTGTAGACACATTGTTCCAAACACATAGCTGCATTCCTTAGTTACCATTTAACTCCAGTAAAGTTCTCTGTCTAATCTTGCATAGCAAACTGAATCGTGATCAGTGCTATTGATTTTAGTTCAGAGGAGCAGCTGGCCAATCACCGGGTGAAGTGGCTGTGACTGTAGGATGGGTTGAGCCAGCTGGGCTGGTGGTGCAGTATGAGAACAGGATGGGTTTGCAGTTTTACTTTAACTTGTGTGTTTGTGTGTGTTCTGTCCTTGTTTTGGCATGTGTCAGTTGCCCCGTTGTTGCAGTCTGATAGGCTGATTGTGCAGATCAAGGCCCATCTTTAACCCTTTAAGTCCTAGTGCGTCATCGGCGACACGTTTGGGCAAGCGCACTTTGGAATACCGTAAATGTCCACGTTTTCTGAAAGCTGAGACGTTGCGCTTTACAGCCAATATGGTGTCATTACGGTAATTTCATTCATGCCCCCCCAGGAAGATGCTGGATGAAATTACTGTAAAATTACCGTAATGACACCATATTGGCTGTAAAGCGCAACGAAAAAATGGGCACCAGCACTCACAGGACATTTTCTTACCTTTTTGTAATCAAAATAAGAAAAAAAAGACCAGGAGGACATTTTGGGGCTCAGGTCTTAAAGGGTTAAAACATTTATTATAGACAGATCTTCAGTTTGTCATGATAATTATCCAGACTGCTTTCTCTCCAAGCCAGTGGTTACAGTGAGGAATATAATATTATTCACACTCATACTTTTTGTGCCATGCAAACGTAGATTGGGAATTTGTAGGAACTGAGACCATTAGTATTTATTGTTTGTTGTCCAGCAGAGCAGTGTGTTCAGTACAACAGCTCACCTCTAACTAGATAATGTAGTGTCCTGTGTGCTTTAATTGGTTCTTCACCTGTGAGTTGGGATTCAGAGGCTGAGATCATTGCAGTATGTTGTGAAGATGGGAGTATCATTTTTTAAGCTTCTTACTACTTGTTGTCGCTGCTGAGCAGGTGATGTAAATTGCTGCAAATCACCTGCCTTGCTCTTGTAAAAGTTTCTTAGAAAATGAAGTGCAGACTAAAGCTGCTGCAGTGCAGTGGATGAAAGCAACCACTGCACGGTTAGTAGAGGCTTTTGTCCAAACAGCTCGGAGCAGCCCGCCCATGATGTGCTGAGTGACTGAGGTCCTGTTTGCACAGACTGAGCTTCAAGGATTTTTGATAAGCTCTTCTCCGTGGGACCCCCCTCATCATTATCTGGAGTGGGAGCGTAGAAGAGAGGCAGGCGAGGAAGAAACAGGGGCAGTGCAAGAAAAACAAGCCAACATATGAATTATTAGCTGTACGTGCTTTTTAGACAAAGGTTAACTGCAGATGCGTTGGGGTGCGACCAACTCCACATGTGTGCTTTTAACAAGCTGTGCAGGGTCACGTTTGCCATTGACACGCCTCAGGCAAGAATTCTGAAGCAGGAAAGTGTTTTGTCTGTAAAGGAAAACTGTGTTTTAAACAGCACTACTAGTTTGTTTTGTGTCACCACCTGCTGTGTTCAGTAGTCAGCCCACGTTGCACACCTCTTATTCACATGTATGTGAGCCTGATTACACACACCTGTCCTGATGAAAATAACCAGATGTTTTTAGCTCTTATTAATCTAAGAATATCTTTCTGTTGGAGTACTTGTATCTTCTCTCCACCTCTCCTTTTGATCTTCATGTCAGTGACTGCAGTATTTCATTCTAACAGCCACTGAATAGGCATTTAATGACAGACGCTTCACAGATGCCACCATTTACATATACTCACAAGAGAAGACTCATAAGAAGCCACACTTATTTCCAAGATTGCAGGGGACTAAATGTCGATTTATAATCCAGATGACATATGAAGTGGAAGTCAGTAGAAGCCGTTTCTTGAGATTCTGCTGTTCTGTGTCTTAATGCCAGTTCATGCTTTCTGCATCTACCCACATCTGCGAGGACCGTCTGCGTGCCCGTGTATATGCAACTACACTACAAGCGCGCTGACTGCCAGGAAAACAAGCTGTGCCTAAAACAAATGTTCGGTATGAGGAGAGACTGTATGAGGAAGTTCTCCGTCATCCACACCTTTATAATTCATCATTAACAGAGTTTTAATTTACACTAGTCACTGCTGGACTTTGGAGGTGCTTTGTTATGCTTTCCATCCACATGTACAGACACAGCAGGAAGTCCTGATTTCTTCAGAGATTCTATGCTCTGTTGGTTTCTGAGATGTCATGTTGTTTTGGACTGTTAGTCAGTATCCATAGAGTGGGAATCAGAGCAGGGCCCAACGAAAACACTTCAGCATCATAGCAACTGAATTTATTCATAAGTGACCCAGAAATCCAGTGTGACCTGATTTAGGCTGCAGATTGTAAAATGTGTCTTCTGAACACCAGCCATTAGCACATGGCACACGTAACCCAACTTTAAGCTCTGTGATTAAAAGTTTCCTGTCCAAATGCATCTTCAGCCTCCAGAGGGTTTGTGGTATTCAGGCTGATGCCTTCATTTTAAAATAAAAACAAACAAACAACAGAAAAAACGCAGTTGTTCAACTTTTACTAAACACCCCTAAAAACATCTGGAAGCAACAAACTGAACTGTGACTGTGTGTGTGACAGCTCACATGTCTGATATGAATAAAGGTGTTCAGTTGTGTTGCATCCTGACCCAGACTGTCTCCATGCCCAGGATCATTTCTAATTACAAGTTACCAATGAAGTTAACAGTGCTGCTGTTCTATGTGACAGATGTGTGCAGCTGTCTGGCTTTGGAAACGCTCATGTGGATACTGATGCTGTCTGATGCTAGTGTTTAATGAACTCAGACTTTATGGACAAATATTGGATCTGAGATATAGAAAAAGCCTTCCCTCAATCACTTCACACAACTTAAAGTAATGCTACTGGTACGTGTCTGTCTGGTAATGTGCCTGACTGCAGTTCAGACTTGTGCTGTGTTCAACAACTACGACTGCATCCACAACTTTTCCAGACAAGTGACCAGGGTGCACTTTTAGACATGAAGCCAACACGGTTAGTTGCTGATTAACAAAAAGGGAGTGCATGTCTGAAAGGGGCTGGAGGCACACAAGCGCGAGAAGTTGCCCAGCTGTTTAACATGTTAGCTAGCTGTTAGCTTCCCAGCTAGTGACTCGACTTAATCACCATCACCCCAACCTGTTTCACAGCACCTGGACCTCTTTAGGCCAGTTTCTGGTGGGATTTACTGTACATCATGTTTGTGTTAATTTATTTAGAAATATGTTTAAGAATTGACACCGCTGAAGTACAATATCATCTGGTGTCATAAGGGTTGTGCTTTGATCTTGTGTTGAGTATCTTTGTCTCAAAATGAGTTTGTTGTTATATAAATTTTCCTCATATAGGTTTCACATAGACCATAGCAGGTTCAAGGTTCAAAAGTATTCGTGGTGGAAGTGGTCGGAACACACAGACAGTATTTGGCTGCTAATGCCTTTCTGTTGGCTCCTTTTCCACCTCCCAAACCGTGTGCCGCTGGTGCAGATGCTCAGTCAGGCGGCGGTGGCGGCTGGGGGGGTGCGCACGAGTATTCGGATCTCAAAATTATTATCCAGATACCACCGCAACGACCGAATATTCGGATATTCAGGACCAGCCCTAGTAATTAGCATTGACCCTTTAGAAGACAGATACACAATACAGGACTGAAACAACATGCAGAATATGCATGTTGCCGAGCACCTCCGAGGGTCTAGTACGCCACCGAGGGTCTAGTATGCCACCAAGGGTCTAGTACGCCACCGAGGGTCTAGCACGCCACCGAGGGTCTAGTACGCCACCGAGGGTCTAGCACGCCACCGAGGGTCTAGCACGCCACCGAGGGTCTAGCACGCCACCGAGGGTCTAGCACGCCACCGAGGGTCTAGCACGCCACCGAGGGTCTAGCACGCCACCGAGGGTCTAGCACGCCACCGAGGGTCTAGTACGCCACCGAGGGTCTAGCACGCCACCGAGGGTCTAGCACGCCACCGAGGGTCTAGCACGCCACCGAGGGTCTAGTACGCCACCGAGGGTCTAGTACGCCACCGAGGGTCTAGCATGCCACCGGGGGTCTGGTACACGGACCTACCAACACCGATGTCACGCTCCGCAAACATCTCTTCCAATGAAAATATAAATTCAATAGATATAATAGGTCAGGTAACACTGTGTTCAGAGGTTCACTCTGTTCTTCCAAAAAGTGGGGTCTGAAAATAAAAAATATATTAAAACAAACTTTCTTAGTTAGGCTAAGAGAACACTTTTAGAAAATGTTTTGCATTACTGTAACAAGCATCCTTATTCTGACACTTTGTCTCTGCTAGAGAGGACTTTGTGATAATAGTTACTTTAGGCCACCGGCACAGGAGTAGCGGACTCTAGGGCTGGACCCAAATATCTGAATATTCGGTCGTTGTGGTTTGTGCTGGTATCCGGATAATAATTTTGAGATCTGAATATTTGTGCACACCCCCCAAAACCTGAGTGATGTTTGGTTCTGGTTTGGCTTGAGGAAACTGTACAGTGCCTACAGACATTTTTAAATACCAGAGAATTGATCAGCTCCAACGTTAACAGTTCTGTTAACGGTACTTTAGAAAGTAACACAAAGTTGCACATTCTGGCTCAGCACCGCAAGACGTGTCTGATCGGAGTCTGTAGCTCCTGATGAACGCCTGATGAGGGGCGTGGCAGCTCCGTCACTCAGCTGCAGCTCCGTGCAACAACAAACAGGGGACGTACGATTACACCTGACTCCTGTTGAGGCAGAACATGTTTGTTGTAACAAGTCATTTGCACGTCACGTCACGTAGTTCGTCCCACGCTAGCAAGGTATGTTGTGTTTGCTAGCTGCCTGCACATGGAGTTCACTAAACTATACAAACTTTGGCTAATGATTAAAAATAAGCATTCTCCAGCCGTCTGTTAAACTGTGGTTCTAAATTCAGTCTGAAATTCAGAGCATCAATCTGCAAGCTGCAGACAAACGTACTTTGTTTTCACCGTTCCTCTAACTGAATGTTAGTGTTAGTGGTAGAAGAAGTACTTAAATAGTTGTTTTTTTTTACTAAACTATTAAAGTCACAGAGTCAAAGTCTTGCATTAATTTTATAGTCAAACGTGAAGAGAGAAACAGATTTTACTGCACAAGAGCGTTTCATCATAGCGTTTGATGGTTTTTGCAACTGCACTTGAGGATACATTCAAAGTTATTGTAAACTTCTGGATCGACTGACCTTCATGTCTTAAAGTAGGGGTAGCCAATCCTGGTCCTCGAGGGCCCCTATCCTGCATGTTTTAGATGTCTCCTTCTTCCAACACACCTGATTCAAATGATCTGCTCATCATCAAGCTCTGCAGAAGCCTGATAACGAACCTGATCATTTGAATCAGGTGGAAGAGGGAAGCATCTAAAACATGCAGGATAGTGGCTCTCAAGGACCCCTGTCTTAAAGTAATGATGGACTGTCGTTTCTCTTTACTGAGTTGAATGGTTCTTGCCACACTATGGATTATAACAGTAGTCACATAGGGCTATCCACTGTGCACTAACCCTACCTCTGCACAACACAACTGATGGTCTCAAACACATTAAGAAGGCAAGTAATTCCACAGATTGACTCTTAACAAAGCACACCTGTTAATTCAAAACCATTCCAGGTAGGGCTGGCCGATATGGCTAAAAAATAAAATCTCGATTTTTTTAGTCATCTTGGACGATTATGATTTTAATCGATTTTAATGGAAGTATTAAAAACTACATGCATGTATTTTTTAAAAGTTTTGATTTACTCAAAAATATCTTGTGCAAAATACTAGGGCTGGACCCGAATAATCGAATATTCGTTCACTGCGGTGGTATTCAAATAGTAAATTGGGATACGTAGCTTCGTATCCCCGCATCGGCTCGGCTCGGCGCAAGAAAGAGGAAAGAGGCGGCGGAAGTCGACGCAAACGCACAAGTCAAAAAATGCAGAAGAAGAGACAACCTCGATGTTACTATTTAGCAGATTTTCAAATCGTGGACTTTTAAAAACATGAATTAATCGAATTAATTCGATTTATCGCCCAGCCCTAATTCCAGGAGACGACCTCATGAAACTGATTGAGAGAATGCCAAGAGTGAGCAAGAGTGAGGCTGCTTTAAAGAATCTAAAATCTAAAACATATTCTGGTTTGTTTACTACATAATTCCATATGTGTTCTTTCATAGTTTTGATGTCTTCAGTATTAATCTACAATGTGGAAAATAATTAAAATAAATAAGAACCATTGAATGAGAAGGTGTGTCCAGACTTTTGAGCTGGTACTGTATATGTATTTCCTTTGATGGCAGGTCAGACTGAACTTGCAGATGATCTTAACTGCTTTTATAAGAATTTTTGCACTCTTGAACTCTTGATTTTAACGAGGGACAGTCCACATATAATAACACTTGCTCGGGGCAGGTGGACATACGTGTGGCTAGGGACATGATATTTAAACTCTTCAGAGGAGTGAAGGAGAGGAAAGGTTCAGTCCCAGACAATATAGATGACAGTCTACTTCGTAACTGTGCAGAGCCACTGTCCAACATACTCTCCTTCATTTTTACAAAATCATTCCAGCGTATTAAGATTCCCCACCTCTGGAAGGAATCAATACTTGTTCTTGTACCAAAGCCTAAAGCCCCAAAATGCATAAATATGTACCCTACTTCACATGGTCCTAGGACATCTAGAGGGAGCATGTATGGCTGCTTTATATTGATTCCTCCTCTGTTTTTTAACTGCACCCACCCCTAACATTTTAGATGATCATCTCCCCAGCTTTTACAACACTGAGTAGTCTGTGTAGGTGCAGGACTGAAAGACAAAAAGACTGCTACCACTGTCTTTTTAAACAACACTGTGATTTTATATTATCTTATTTATTTACACAAATCTATTTTGTGTCTTCTTTATTGTGGAATCATGTACACTGACCTTAACTGAGGCAAGTGAGGCCTCTTGGAGAAATGTTGGTCGTTGTTCCACTCCTGTGAAGGTTCACTACTGTTCCATGTTTTCTCCATTTGTGGATAATGTCTCTCACTGTGGTTCTCTGGAGTCCCAGAGCCTTAGCAATGGCTTTGGAACCATTTCCAGACTGATAAATGTCAATGGCTTTGTTTCCCATCTGTTTTTAAATCTCTTTAGAACGTGGCATCTTGTGCTACTTTTTGAGAGGGATGTCAAATTTACTATTCGAATACCACCGCAGTGAACGAATATTCGATTATTATTATGTTATAATTATCATTTGTTTAGGGGCTGCATGGTGGCACGGTTGTTAGCACCGTTGCCTCACAGCTAGAAGATCCCCGGTTCGCGTCCCGGTTAGGACGCCTGGGAACTTTCTGTGTGGAGTTTGCATGTTCTCCCTGTGCATTGTGGGTTCTCACCAGGTTCTCTGGCTTCCTCCCACAGTCCAAAAACATGCCGAGGTCAATTGATTATTGTAAATTGTCTATAGGTGTGAATGAGAGTGTGCTTGGTTGTCTGTCTCTATGTGTAGCCCTGTGATAGACTGGAGACCTGTCCAGGGTGTCCCCTGCCTTTGCCTGAGTCAGTTTGGATAGGCTCCAACCCCCCCGTGACCCTACAGAGGATTAAGTGGTGTATAGATAATGGATGGATGGATGGATGTAACAAGTTAGTCAAGGGGAGTGGTCAAAGATACAACCAGAAGCTTGTGGATGGCTACCAACAGCACCTAGTTGAGAAGAAAATGGCCAAGGGATGTTTAACCAGCTATTAGCATTGCTTTGTGTATATTTTGTTCACTAATGTATATCTCTGAAGGTATTTGGCATATCATTTTTAGATTTCCATAATTTTTGATTAAAAAAAAAGTTTCAAGCAAATCAGAAATGGAGAAATTAATGGAGTTACATTTATTTTCCTGAACCTGTTTTAGAATATTAAGAGGAAGTAGTAATCTGCCATTTGCATCGATGGATTTCGATCAGTTTAAGTCAACTCATGGTGTTACATTTACATTTTGGGTGTTTAGCTGATGGTCTGTCTCCATAGACACTAACAGCGAGGAAGGTAGAAGTCTGAGCATCATCATTACTACAAGAGAACTAAAAGTCACTTTTGTCACTACCCTGTAAAATAAGAAGTATTATTAGTTGTCTACAAGATACAAATACTTACTCAGAAAATGCACCACAAACAGTATATTTGACATTTAAGCCATATGTACTTTAATGCTGAACAATTAATCAACATTTTGTGAGAATTACAGTATGGCCAGTTTTACATTTTTTAAATAAAGTAAAAGATGTGTCACAGAATACCTTTATAAATAAAGCATTGTGGTGCTACAGAGATGCTTTGGCCTACAAAACGTATTTCCTAGATGTAATAGATGCTTGTTTCGTACAAACTACAGCAAAAATCACACCAATTTAATATTTTTCTCTGTGGAAAAGAAATGGAAAAAATGACCATCCCTGGTCAAATTGATACTCATATCCCAATTGCAATATCTGTTTAAATAATTGTAATAAGATTTATTTGCATATTGTTCAGCCCTAGTGTATATAGAAGACATAGCAAGAGCAGCACATTTGTGGAGTAGGAGTAGCTCCGTTTTCTCGTATGTGCTGGCATATACCCCTTTTCCACCGAGCTAGTTCCAGTGCTAGTTCGGAGCCAGAGCCTGACTTAGCACCAGTTTCTTTGTGTTTCCACCACCTAAGCACCGGGTCAGAGCTAAGCACCGAGTACGTCAGGGTCTGGGGGCGGGGTTATCGTGACCGGGGTTATCGTGACCAACGATCACCAGTGGAAAGAGACACACAAGAGGTCATTAGTGCCCTTTTTCTCCAGGACATCACAGATGTACAGATGTATTGGAATGACTCCCGGGAGACACGGAAGTTTTGCACAAACTGTTGAGCTGAAATCTGGTACAATTGTGTCCCACCAGTAGCACGATCGCGGATGTGCCCAGGTAACAAGAGACCTCTGCCTCGTGGACCTCCGCCTGATCTATTCAATTAAATTAGACTTCAACCAACTAAGCACCAGAACTAGCACCAGGTTCTTCTTGGTGGAAAAGGAGTAACAGACATGATTCAGGCACAGTATTGAGCTGCTGGACTTCAGGGTTTTGAAAGTGCTCTAAGCCCAACACACATTCACTGCAGTTACCTGTGTGAAACACAGGGAAATAGACTTGATTTATTAGCCACATATATAGCACACTGCTACTATGCTGCTTATTGGCAAACACGAGTATGGAGCTACCTATCTATAGTAAGCTAACATGCTCTCTACAAGCAGCCATCTGCATATGTGCTGATGTGTCAACCCAGCCCTATTTGTCTCATTTGGCATGCTCCATATTTTGGTAGATGATCTGTTTGTTTAACTTAGCTTCTGACTGTTGTGTCTCCTTTTTGTTCCCTTCCAGCCACCAGACCCAGACGACATGCTGGGACCATCCCAAGATGGCTGAGCTCTACCAGTCTCTGGGTACGACACGCATTCTCTCTGTCTAGATTTACAGTGCCTTATAAAAAGTGTTCACCCCCTTGGAGGTTTTCCCTTTTTACTGCTCTTCAACATTGAATCATGGTCAGTTTACAAATGTCAAAATAAAGAGTTTTATAAAAAGTAATGTCAGTTAAATAAAACTATAAAATGTGAAATACATGATTGCATAAGTATCCACCATATTTCAGTGACTCACCTAATTCAACACAGGTGCTGTTGTACAGCTGCCCAGGTTCTTCATCAGTCAAAGCTATATGGGAAAGTAGCAAAAAGAGAGCATGTGGGACACTTGGAAGACTACTGGAAGAAGGTTCTTTGGTCTGATGAGACGTCAAACACTGTACACCATCATGTACACACCATCCCCACCATGTGGTATGGTGGCGGCATCATCATGATGTGGGGATGGTTCTCAACAGAGTTAAATAAACTCAGCAAAGTATGATACAACCTGATGCAGTCTGCGAGATGACTGTGACGTGTGTAAAGATTGGTTTTCCAGCAAGACAATAACCTGAAGTGTATAGCCAAAACTAGACAGAAGTGGTTTAATGACAACAAGATGAATATAGTGGACTGTGATGTCTATTGAATATTGTGTGATGAATGGAGCTGCAGGTGAGGGGCAGCTGCTCCGCCCCCCACACACACCAGGTGTTCTGTCTGCTGGAGCTACAGAACACTGTTTTTTATTTGGAATATGCATCATAGACACATCAGACACATGCCTCACAGCGATTAGATAGAATGTGCAACACAGAGTACCATTAGCAGAACTGTGAACGTCGGCGCTTATCAATCCTTGGGTATTTCAGTATTTCGCACCAGGGCTCGTTTAACCCTTTAAGTCCTAGTGCGTCATCTGGGCAAGCGCACTTTGGAATACCGTAAATATGTCACCGTTTGTGCTATCGGAAAAAAACAACGGTTTCTGAAAGCTGAGGCGTTGCGCTTTACAGCCAATATGGTGTCATTACGGTAATTTCATTCGTGCCCCCCCAGGAATCCTCTGGATGAAATTACTGTAAAATTACCGTAATGACACCATATTGGTGGTAAAGCGCAATGGAAAAAATGGCAACAAGCACTCACAGGACATTTTCTTTCCTTTTTGTAATCAAAATAAGAAAAAAAGACCATGTGGACATTTTGAGGCTCAGGTCTTAAAGGGTTAATACCGGGGGTCAGTACCCACCCCTACTAAATACTGACTTCAAAGGGTTGAATACTTATGCAATCAGTTATTTCACATTTTTTGTTTTTAATGAATTTACATTACTTATAAATGTGTTTTCATTTTGACATGAAATAATCTTTTTTTTAACTGTAAATTCTTGTCACAACAGCCACGTTTAACTGACCATAATTCATAATGTTAAAAAGCAATAAAAGGGGAAATCTTCCAAGGGAGTGAATAATTTTTACAGGTGCTGTAAATCAAACCTGTCTTCTCATACCGTCATGAAACAGGACATTATATCACCTCATAGCACATCACAGCACTGTCAGTGGAGATGAAATGAGGGCATTAGGAGTTAATTTTAGTTGAGCCAGGAGAAGCAGCACCGTTAGTTGAAGGTAAAGTGTTAACTTTCATTGTCTTGTTTCATTTTGTGTCTCTTTCTTCAGCTGACCTGAACAATGTTCGGTTCTCAGCCTACCGCACAGCCATGAAGCTCAGACGCCTGCAGAAGGCTCTCTGCTGTAAGTACACTGTCTATCTATAGTTTACACGTATAGACCTGTTCTGTGTAGGGTTCTGTCTCAAGGTTCAAGTCCTCTCCTCTCTTATCATGAGTGCTCCTCTCATTGTGTTCCAGCCCTCCCACACGCCTCCTTTGTTCATTTTTTCCTATATCACTCGGCGTCACTCTCCCTTTTTTTTTTAAATTCACCTCATCTGCCACATCTTCACTTCCTGCTTTGTCTATTCTTCGTCTCTCCTCCTCCTCCTCCTCCTCTTCATCTTCTCCATACTATTACATTCTGTACATATTTGTGTTTACTCATCCCTCTCATCTCTCAACAGTGCGTCTTTGGAGTGTGAGCCACCTACAAGCTGTTATGTGTGTGATATGTTTTGCAGCTGTGCAGCATAAAAGCACTCTTTATTCTATCGAGGGATTCTAACTATACAAATTCACACGTTTGGTGATGAACCCACTTCACGTCCTTTCCTTCATATTGCCAATACGTGTGCATTCAAATAAAAAAAAAGAAGAAAATTACATTAAATTTTAAAAGGGCGAAGAGAGAAGATGTTAAAATGTTAAATAGAATTAATGTAAATGAAAGCAAAGCTGCACTAATCACCTTTATATATAAATAACGGGTTAAATAATATTGTGAAAGGTGTTCCTCGTCATGATGAGCCCTCGGATCTAATGAGCTCTTGGCCTTATTGGTTTATTGGTTTAGTCCATTTGGGTGATGCTCAGAGCTCTCATTAGTTATCTTTCCTGCTTAGCACCAAACAGACACAGTTTGCTGCTAACTTCTTACCATAGTGAATTATTTAGCAGCTAAAAGGGCAGGAGTCGGTAAACATAAACACGACTACAAATGAATGGTAATATTGCTCTGTGTCTTTTGAATGTATGAACACAACTGACCAGTGGGCTAGCATGTTACCCAACCAGCTAACGACGTGTTATGTTTACTGCTTGTTGTTCTAATGCAGTTTGAAGTGAAACCACAAACTTCATTATATTCAGTTTATCGATAAGGCTGTTACCTTTTCAAGTTTGGACCATGTCGTTCATTTGAAGTGTCCTTATCCTAAGCCAGGTTGTAGAATGAAGTGTCATTCACGGTGGCTCCACTGCTACATTTGAGTATAGAGCTAATACTGCTGGAAAGCACAGGTATTTTATATATACATCAATGCATGTATCATGTGTGGCTCTCCCCCGCTGTCCACCACAGTGTGTGTTCTTGGAAGAGAATGAGCTCAGATGAAAATGAGGTAAAAGCTAGCTGTATTGTATCACAAGAATACAAAGTGACCAGACCAGACAGCATCTGAGTGTTACTATTGGCAGGTTCTAATCAAAGCTCTTTGTTGTGCATGTTTGTCCATTCAAACACTGACATTGTTTAACGAGGAGACACACTGATCATTTGAAGAGTGTTCTTAGTATTAACAATCGTCCCTCTAATTTTAGTGGACTTAATGACTGATAAAGATGATGTGGTATTGTATTGACCCCACCTTTGAAGTTACTACCAAGCAGCTTCCAGCTCAAGGACACTTTGAACATGGAGGGTCTGAACCCAGTTAGTCTGGTTAACATCAGCACAGCAGTGTGTCACAGGTGTGTGTCTGTGTCTTCTCTTTGCGTTTAGTGGACCTCCTGAGCATGCCGATGGCGTGTGAGGTGTTTGACCAGCATGGTCTGAAGCAGAACGAGCAGCTGCTGGACATCTCTCAGGTGGTCACCTGTCTGACCAGTCTGTACCAACGGCTGGAGCAGAGCCACTCCCATCTGGTCAGCGTCCCACTGTGTGTCGACATGTGCCTCAACTGGCTTCTCAATGTCTACGACACGTACGTGCAGCATGCTCACACACACACACACACACACACACAGGAGTTGGGGGGGGATTTAACATACGCTAACATGTTGTCTTGTTGGTTGACAGCGGTCGCACTGGAAAGATCAGGACTCTGTCATTCAAAACTGGAATCATCTCGCTCTGTAAGGCACACCTGGAGGATAAATACAGATGTAAGTTATGACTTTCGCTTAATTGTTGCTTCTGTGTGTTTTCGTATGTTAGCTCACAGGATAAAAACATTGGTTGGTCCTTTTAATTATGTTAAGATGCATCATTTGTTTAGAGTGGAAATGATTTAGCGATTAGTCAACTGACCAAATAAATGCTTTGACACCAGTATTAATTAAGTTTATCATTTGTATCTCTTAATAAAAGGAATAGCAGGTCACCTCCGTCACTAGACTATGCTGGTGTAGCTCTGCAGCCTCTTTCACCAGCTGAAAGCATGTTTGACTCAAAAGCCTCCGTGAACTCCAAAATATATTCAGCTCATACATATTTGACTTCAATGCGTTGTTATATGTTTTATGACAGAACACTTGAAAACCACTTTTTAAACGCACTTGCTGAAGGACAAAAGTTCCACAGTTGGTGACATCATATCTGTATTATAGAAGGAAAGGACTGGTGATGTTTATGTGAATTTTTAGGGGAGAGATCTTGTTTTTAAAAGTTAAACCTTCAACCTTCTTAACCCAAAGCACTTTCTGGGCATTTCTTTGCTCCAGTCCCATTTTTACTTTGTGGGCTCATTTTTCAGTGCACTATAAAGTCCTGCACATCTATGGAAACACCACGGTCAGGACTATGCATTCACTGCGGGAGTCATGGCCAAGACCTGGACCCCATCTCACCCAAACACATTAATTCTGGTCTAACCCAATAATGTGCTCCCATAATTCATTCGGCTTCTTTTCATTTTCTTTAGAGCTACACTGAGCGAGTCATTTTACTGCTACTATCGTTTTATAGCTCCTGATTACTGCTGCAGCCGTGCCTTGACACATTGAGACAGATTTTAGTTGGTAACTGATCTTCCTGTGTCATTTTCCAACTTTGTGAAGACTGAGGCAGATTTTTCAGGCCCTCATCCTCACTTTATTCGCTCTTTCCTATTCTTCCTTCCCTGTCTGTGCTGTGGCCTCCATTTCTTATCTTTCGGCCCCCTTCTGATTTCCACCTCTAATCCTTCCTCTGCCTCTTCCTCTCCTCCTCTAGTCTTGTTCCGGCAGGTCGCCAGCGCCACAGGCTTCTGTGACCAGCGTCGCCTGGGCCTCCTCCTCCATGACTCCATCCAGATCCCCCGGCAGCTCGGTGAGGTCGCCTCCTTTGGCGGCTCCAACATCGAGCCCTCCGTCCGCAGCTGCTTCCAGTTTGTATGTCACATGCTGAAAGTGCTTAGGTCTGAATTAGCAGTCTGGTTTAACTCTACAGAGTCACTGTCATAATGAATGTACTCACAAATAATCACAACAGTCAAATGCTGCCGTTTTCTGCATGTCTATTTTTACTGATGGTTCAGACCCTCCAGATGAAGACCATGTACTCCTGCAGTGTTTGTTTACGTCAGGCTGAGTCAGGGTTATTTACAGAAAGAACTTAGACACTAAGAATGTTGCAGGAAATAAAAAGGGCAAAACATTGACAGAGTGAAGGAAGATAAAAACAACGAGGAGAATAAGTGCATCTCCAATAAACAGGGTCAGACGCTAAGTGAGAGTATTTCTGTGTATGTCTGTGTGAATTTCAGCATCATGCAGGAGAAGTTCAGCATTTCCTTTGTATTTTTTGATGTTTGTGGCCAGACAGCAGCAACGTTTGAGCTACAAAACAGGCAGCAAATCCAGCGGCATACAGTACATTATCAAAGGTTCCAAGTAACTGGATTATTCCTGATCTCTAAAAGAGGATCCAACATTTCAGTGTTTTAGAAATACTGAAACGTACTTTTTTAAGTAAAACTATTGCCCTGTGTTGGACAAAGGAGATGTTGAAATTGATAGTTTGATAAACTCATCCCTTGAATGTTCAGTCATAGCTCAGGAACCCTGACTAGGCTGTTAGGAGCAGCTTCATAACCTGTAGCACCTGGGATCCCCCATAACACATTTAAAAATGTAGCAGTATTTGCATAACTACGAACATTGCCACATAGTTTGGAAGTGCAGATTCAAGATTTTTAATTCAATTCAATTTTATTTACATAGTGCCAATTCACAACATATGTCGTCTCATAGCACTTCACATATATCCCTTTTCCACTGAGCTGGTTCCAGTGCTAGTTTGGACCCAGAGCCTGACTTAGAACCAGTTCTTTGTGTTTCCACCACCTAAGCACCGGCTCCAGGTGCTAAAAACTGGTGCTTAGCAAGCACCAACTCTTTGCTGGGCCAGAGCTAAGAACCGAGTACATCAGGGTCTGGGGGCGGGGTTATCGTGACCAATGATCAACGGTGGAAAGGGACACACAAGTGGTGATTTGTGTCCTTTTTCTCCAGGACGTCCCTGGTCTAATCGCAGATGTATTGGAATGACTCCCGGGACACACGGAAGTTTAGCAGAAACTGTTGGAGCTGTAATCTGGTACAATTGTGTCCCACCAGTAGCGAGATCATGGATGTGTCCAGGCAACAGGAGACCTCCGTCTCACAATCAGCCATAAGACCATCTATAGAGATAAACATAGATGTTATCATCAACTTACTGCGGTTGTTTAACTGCTATGTAATGGATGTAAGCCTAGTCATTTTATGGTGACGTAATGGCGTGGCTCCAACTTGGCTCCTTGACAGTGGAAAAGCAAACAGGTTCTTAGGAGGAACGAGATTTGAACCAACTAAGCACCAGAACTAGCACCAGCACCGAACTAGTACCTGGTTCTTCTTGGTGGAAAAGGGGTAATATTAAGTTACAAATTTTAAACTGAGAACAGAGAACAATCCAAAGTTGCCTTTGGATTCCCTATGAACAAGCAGTCGGCGACGGTGGGAAGGAATTAATTTTCTCTTGAAAAAATCTTTACTGGTGTTCTCTGGCTCGCTGTTAAACGTAAAAAGGTTCCTTACAGATGTTTCCAACTCATCTTGAGCAAATAAAATTGGAAAAATTATTTCAAAAACTTTTATTCATGTCATCACTTTTGATTTAAGCAAATGTTATTGATTATCTTTAAAGGATGCTCCCTCTCATCTTATTTTCCCAGGCCAACAACAAACCCGAACTGGAGGCCGCAATGTTCCTGGACTGGATGCGTCTGGAGCCTCAGTCCATGGTCTGGTTGCCAGTCCTGCATCGTGTCGCTGCTGCAGAGACCGCCAAACACCAGGCTAAGTGCAACATCTGCAAGGAGTGTCCCATCATAGGCTTCAGGTCAGTAGTCATGTCGTTGCAGCACTACCACTTCCTGTTTTTGGCTGAGCTTTGTAGGCATACAGTGAACTCTGAATCCAGGTGTTGAGCAGCACATCTCAATGTCTGATCAGAAATGAGAAATGAGCTGAAACTTTGCTGTCTTCATTTAATTACTAAGAGGGTAAGAAAACAAAGACTGTATTTAATCTTCAGTTAAGAACAAAGTGAACATAAGAATTCTGCTTCCGTATGATGCAGCACTGAACTTTTAAGGTTTCATCATCAGAAGGGATAAAACTGATTTACCTTCACTCTGACTTCTGGGCTGAGGAAAGTAAAGCCCAGGTGGCTCCATAGAGCAGTTCTCTTCATCATGACACCCAGTGAGATGTTTCAGAAAACATATTTGAACAAGAAGCTTTAAGATTCTTATTTTTTGTCTCATACAGGCCTACCAACTGGTTTTAGCTAAAAGTGCATCAATATGCAAACTAGAATTCAAATTTTGACAGATGAAACCGAGAACATCTAAACACGGGACTCAACCCACTCTGAAAAATAATTAGGAAGGGAGAGTCACACAATGTCACACACATCTAGTGAGAAAAATGATGCATTTGGCAGCACTGTGTTCAAATGAATATATAAAAATATGAATATTTAAGCAACCAGAAGAGAAAAAAACGTCATCTTACTCCATGTTTCTGTTGCTAACAATTACCCTTTGTTAGCACTGTTTCACACAACTCTGTTGTGAAGAATGCAGGAAGACGCCATTGTAACAATACATGAACACCTCTTCTGTGACAGCGAACACAACATGCACAGTATAGATGACATAAAGTACCTTTACTACTGTCATAGTAACACTTTCCTGTGACTGCAGCAATGTATTGGTACTTTTCTCACATAACAGAAGAGACTCAGCTCTCACAACTAACCCACTATCTACCTCACCACTGTCCTTAAAGGGGATATGCAGTCAGGCTGTGGGTGTGCTAACCTAAAAACATAGTACCTTTATGGATTGATATGATTACTAGGTGGTTGTTTACCCTGATAGACAGACATGAGCAGCAGGGGAGGAAGTAATCAGATCCTTTACTTGAGTACTAATACTAATACCACACTGTAAAAGTCCTGCATTGAAAATGTTACCTAAAGTAAAAGTATGCATTATTATGCAGTATTATAATCAGGACAATCTAGCATGGTATTACAAGTTAAAATACACAGTCCTGTGACTGCCACACTGTAATACAGTTAATTATATCATTAGATAATTATTACTCATGAATCAGTGTAAAAGCATGATTTGGCTGATGTAGTAAACCTACCACCTGCACCTCAAAGAGTTTAGAATCAGAATTGTTACACATGATACCATGGGACAGTGGTGGCACAACGCTTAAGTCCCTGGGCTACTGACCGGAGGGTCAGAAGATCGAACCCCCATTGCAGTGGTCACTGTTGGGCCCTTGAGCAAGGCCCTTAACCCTTCCTGCTCCAGGGGCACCGTACCATGGCTGACCCTACGTTCTGGAATTCCAACTGGAATATGCAAAATTGAATTGTCCACTGGGGACAAATAAAGTTTCTAAAAAACATGGTGCGACGGAACTGAGGAGGTCAAGTCTCTCCTTTGTAGCATCACCTGCTGTTCTCCTTTCCTGTCTCCCTTAGATATTTAATCAGCAGACGTTAGCATGTTAGCAGCATGGTCTGCATGGTCATTGTGACCCTGTTATGATGCTGTTGTTAGCATTTAGCTCAAATTACCACTGTGTGACAGCCTGACAGTGCTGCTAATAGATCTGCTTTAGACCTGTCTTGCAATGACATGCAGTGGATTTAGATGATTGTTGTCACACTGTGTAGAGACCTAGAGTAATGCACCATTTACTATGGAAAGATTAGTTTTAGCAACCAATGTCATGCCAGTTCTTTCCTTCTCTTTTTTAGTTATTTTTTAAACATAACAGATGCTTTGTGACCAACAACAACAACAACAAACATCACACCAACACACAAATGGTCCATACTTTTATAGCACTTTATTTAAGTGGGGCAGTATAACAGCCCACTTGTAAATGTGAATGATGGAGGACAGAAATGCAGTGGTATTTGTAAACCCAGTCCCTAAAATAGTGATGAAACTCTGGAACTATATTGAGAGCGGCAAAGGGAGGTGTTTGTGCTGTGTTGCTGGTGGGCCCCTACATGAAGACAGAGGTGATCCATTTTAATGAGGAGTCCCAGGACCAGAGGATACATTTCTCACTTAGGCACCGTGCTGGAAGAATTTTAACTACTCACACCCTGGAGAAAACGGAGCCATAAATTTTCTCCTTTTATTGATCATCGCCCTTTCTTGTTTTGCTCTTTCATCTTGTCTACTCTGTCTGTGGTTTACACTCTTATCCCCTCCTTCTTCCTTTGTGTCCCACTGCCCCTCATGTGTTTTTTTGACCTCCCTCCTTCCTTCCTCTCTTTCTTTCTCTCCCCAGATATCGGAGCCTTAAACATTTCAACTATGACATTTGCCAAAGCTGCTTCTTCTCCGGTCGCGTTGCCAAGGGACACAAGATGCAGTACCCCATGGTGGAGTACTGCACTCCGGTATGCCAATATATATATATTCCTGCCTTGCAACCTTAAATCTGTACAATCTCTCTTAAACCTTGCCTCAGTAAATATTGCACAGATGGAAGTTTGGATGCGTTTCCTATCATTATGCAGTGCTGTGCAAAAGTTTGAATAGTTTTTGTTTATTAATTAGCTGCATATAAGTGCAATAATCAGAAACAAGTAGATTAGCTCCTTTCTGAGCTGTACGTTTAGAAGAATACATTTCTGACCAATCAGACACCTTCCTGTTGTGTCAAAAAATGCACAAAAAAATCAACAGTCCAAAACTCAGAGATCTAAAATAATTGTTACAAAATGGGGGGGGGGAAAG
>OMNN01041884.1:0-10477 GCA_900302755.1 Chromis chromis
GTATGTGTGTGTGTGTGTCTGTCTGTGTGTCTGTGTGGGTGTGTGTGTGTGTGTGTGTGTGTGTGTGTGTGTGTGTCTCTGTGTGTGTGTGTGTGGGTGTGTGTGTGTGTGTGTGTGTGTGTGTGTGTGTGTCTGTCTGTCTGTGTGTGTGTTTTTGTGTTTGTGTGTCTGTGTGTGTGTGTGTGTGTGTGTGTGTGTATGTGTGTGTGTGTGTCTGTCTGTGTGTCTGTGTGGGTGTGTGTGTGTGTGTGTGTCTGTCTGTCTGTCTGTCTGTCTGTCTGTCTGTGTAGAGCTCCTCTGACCTCAGCCTGGTAGAGCTGCACCAGAACAGGCTGGTCTGCGTGTCTGCAGTAATAAAGCACCATGTCAGCCAGCAGGGGAAGGCGCTCCGTGCTGCTGGTGCTGCTCGCTGAGACATCATCATCCTTAGAGGCAGCCTGGGTCATGTGAAGTTCAGACAATATATATTGTAACAAGGCATTATATACATACAGTTACACAACAATCACTGATCATAAGTATGCTTGATGAGAAAAGTAGCCTCTAAAAGATCAAATGTGGGTCTGAGAGGGTGAAATATATGCATGAATTTCAAGCTAAAACATAAAAGTCTCCTCTCTCACCAGACTGAGATAACTGACAGTGGATTTTTTTTCCAAAATCAAAAAGACATTAAGGTGTTTACTGGAAAAAAAACCCCACCCCACATGCAGAAAAGGACAGATTTAAAGTTGGATTAATGTCATTAATCGCTATCAGCCATTAAAAGAATACCCCAGCCATTTAGTAATCCCTTTTATAAAGTTGATAGACTTATAAAAGACTCATTAAAACAGAAAGAGTCAAAAATGAGCAGCTGAGGCGTAAATAATCCTATTTTTAGTTTGTGTCTTATAGCTCTAAAAACACAGGATCCCTCATTCTCTAAAATGCAACATAAAAGCTTTTTTTTTTGTGGCAAACAACCACATCTTTTTTAGTTCATATCCAAACATCACATCTTCTCAGCTGCTCTTTTGACTTAGATTGTGTCCTGCATGGACCGCAGTGAGGTGATGACTCCACTATGAAATGTACCTGACAAAGGACATCAGAGGACAGGCTGAGCAGACTGAGGACGTTCCGCTCGTACCATGGATCCATCAGGCCCAACATCTGAGCTATATCTGTTGTACTGTCCTCCATTACGATGCCATTTGACTCCTGGAACAATCAAGAAATAAACCTTATTAATCCATCAGTTAATTCAACACATTCATTCAGTTGCATGACATGAACCACTGCTGCAATAAGAGTTTCTAAAGTGCAATCAAGAGTTAAATGATCAAGGCTTTAAAGATAAGTTATAAGGTCTTTAAAAAATAACTTCAGTGTTGCCAGGTTGTGAAAAATCCTCCTTCATGGAGACACTTTTGCACTTTAGTTGATGAGGTACAAGCTCTTCAAAGGCCCAAATCCACTGATTAACAACTTGTTAGAAAAAGGAAATGAAAGGATATTACAAACAACTCATTAACTTTTGCTTTTTGCTTAATCTAAAGCGCCTCATATTTTTGATGATTGACTGTAAAGTCAGAAAGTACTTAATGTCAATCATCAAATTAACAGTTTTGTTTGTTTTTTTTAAATATATTTGCTTGCTATTTTGCTCTTGCTTTTTAGATGAGAAGATCCACATCATCTCCTGAAAGAAGAAAACTGCTCCTCACAAGAGATATTCGGGCACAAAACATGCATTTCAAACAACTGAGCTTTACCATGGTAACTGTTATCAGTGTGCTTGCTTATAGAGAATCTTTGGATTTGTTGGATTTTTAGTAACATCTTTTGTAGTCTATCATATTGTATGCAGTTAGTTTGTATAACAAGTAATATTGTAAGGCCTTACTATTTATATTATTCAGGTAACTTATATAACTAATATTATTATATGATTTTAATCTTAATATTATTATTTTCTGTACTGGAAAGCACTTTTGCTGAATGTCTGTTGTTTAAAATGTCCTATAGAAACAGTGATTTGGCTTGTTGTGATTTCTTTGGTAGATGGATTTTGTTACTTTGGACAATTCCTCAATTTGCTCCTTTATGCTGAACTAAGCCAACTGGCTGCTGACTGTAGCCTTAAATTTAATGTACAGACATGAAAGTGGCTTCAGTTTTCTCATTTAACTCTATGTAAGAAAACAAATTAGTGCATTTGCCAAAATGTTGAACCAATCCTTTTAAAGTCTCAAGATGGCACACCAAAGGTTGCTCTAAGTAACAGTTTAGAGGGGATCCATAATGCATTCATAAATATTGCCTTATTATCTATGAATACATGCATATACATTCATATAGAGATTTAATACTGAATGAAATGGGATGTGATGGTTTCAGATATTCTCACCACAGCAGCGGTTTTGGTTAAACCTCCATTCAGCCCTTCAGTCGGTGTGTGTCCTCCTCCTGGACTTCCAGTTCTCCTTTTGGTGGGAACAAAGTAGAACTGAAGTTTGCACTTCTTGGTGAGTCGGGGACATTTACTCTCCTTCTGCTGCAGGTCGCTGTACGCTCTGGCCAGCCTGCCGGCCTCTCGGTCACCTCCAAACACAACCACTTTGACCAGGGTGGGAGTTTCAGCCACATTTCCCTCATCACAGCTCAGAATCGGCCTCCTTCGCATGCACACGTGCTTCTGGGGGGAAAGAGGGTCTAGGAGAGCAGTGGACACATGCAGAGGACGAGCCTGTCTGGAGAGAGACCTATTGTGTTTGAGCCGTGATCCGGCTCTTTGAAAGTCTTTGCTGGTGTCTCCATGGTAGCCCATGCTCTGGGCACGGCGGCAAACGTTCGGACTGCGGGGGTTCTTGAAGAGCAAGGAGAAGCGCTCTATGCCGAGGAGGGATCTGGACTTCTTTTTTGGCTTCTTCCTAGGTTTTGGTTGGCTGTCTTGTCCTTCCTCTGTGTCCTCGTGTGCAGTGTCCTCACTGAAGTCACTTTCCACGCCTGATGAGCCGGATGGAACAGACCAGCTGGAGGAGAGAGAGTAGCTGGAGAACATGGAGTCCCTAGATGATGAAGATGCAGTGGAGATGCGATGGCTTTGAAAGTCATGATCCACTTTGTCTCCGTCTAACTCGTCCTCCTCATCCACGCTGGTGTCATTAATATAATCCTCATCAATATCTGTACTGAGGAAACAGTCTGGAGGGGAATCCAAGTCGGAGTCAGTTGCGAGAATGTCCTTCAGGATATCTGCATGAATGTAAAGAGCAGAATTAGAGCTGGATAAAACATGTATGTACAGCAGCTGTGTGATGAGGTAAAAACTGATTTTTTAATTACCAAAATTATCATTTTCCCATGAGCATGTGTGACACTTGGGGAAGGGCAGCATGAAAGTCTCAACAGCCCCTAATGAGAGCAGATGATACTGAGATTAGGATTATTCTCATTACACTTTAAATATTGAACTTTCAAAACAACAGTTCCCACATCAGTTTGTCTCTGTATTACCAGTGTTTGGACACCCATCAGCTGGAACAGCAAGGCTTTCTCTGAGCCTCGTCATGTTGTTTAGCAGACCCTGTCTAGCTGTCCTGAGATCTGCTGTGGAGCTGGCTGTTTCCATGCTGTCAGTCACTGCTTCCAGGAGCCGCTCCAGCTCCTCAGGCTGCTTCCTCTGCAGGAATATTAGGAAGGTTGCTTAATAAAACATAGGGGGGAATAAGAAGGAATTGTACATCCAAAAGAAAGTGTTGGTGAGTCACCTGTAGGTCAGTGTGGAGGGCCTGCAGGTTGTGGTCGGTGCCCAGAGCAGCCTGAAAGCTGTGCAGGATCAGAGAGATTGTGATGTCTCTGCTGGACTGCTGGGTGGAACTGAGCTGCTCCGAGACGGACTGGACCTCAGGAGGAACGTCATCATCCGAGTTCACCAACAGCACCGTTCTAATTCAGATGTATAAAAAATAATAGCCATGTTTAGCTCGTTTAAACAGTTTAAATGTGAATGTCTGTCATTAAAATGTGTATGAACTCACATGGTGTTAGAGCCATGGATCTCAGGGGAAACACTCTGCTCTGTCCTGACCATTCGTTGAAATGAAATACCTACAGGGACA
Source organism: Chromis chromis (assembly GCA_900302755.1). Taxonomy (NCBI): domain Eukaryota; kingdom Metazoa; phylum Chordata; class Actinopteri; family Pomacentridae; genus Chromis; species Chromis chromis. The sequence goes on from OMNN01041884.1 coordinate 4,107, forward strand.
AATCAGACAGCAACAGACTAAGTATTAGCGGGTCAACACTGCCCTCATATGGCCACAGAGACACATGATTAACTAAACTAGTGGTACGAACCACAGGTCTGTCATCATCAACACACACTAGTCACTTCAAATGCGTTCAAATCAACTGATTATAAAGTTATACATATATACATTAAAAACCCTTAAATATTTGAAAGTGGATGTTGGTTGGTCTAGTTTGCATTTACCACTAGTAGCAAGAAATGTACATGTCAATCCTTTATCCATTACTCAATACTCAAGCATTTATCCCCACTTATTAACCTTTAGCTAATTACTTTAACCATTTATCTCTATTTATCTTTTACATACATTGTAAACCATTTATCAACATTTATTAACCTTTAGTTAACTATTTCAACCATTTATTCATATTTATCAATTACTTCTAGCTGTTTCAATCATTTATCCACATGTATCAATTTTGGATTTTGGTTAACTATCTCAACCATTTATTGAACTTTAGTTAACTATTTCAACCACTTATCCCCACATATTGACCTCTGAGCCATTTACCCATGTCTGTCTTTTACATTTAGCCAACTATTTCAGCCATTTGTCCATATTTACGGACCTTTAGCTCACGAAATGTAAAGTATTTATCCATCAGTCTTGGCTAACTGTTAAACTTGAGCAGTTACTTTAAATGTATTAGATAATAGATCATTTTGTATCTAATTATTAAATTGAGTGTTATTTTAGCTGTTTTATTAGTTGTTGCAGCCTATTCTAACCATTTATTTTATATATATATTATATATATTTATTTTAGCAATGTAAAAAATGATCCTTGACTCTTGGCTGTATTTCAAACATTATTCATGGCTTTTAGCTACTACTTAAACTGTTCTGGTTACTTTAAGATAATTTGTCATTTGTCGGCTTATTTTTAACCGTTCATCCCTAATGTTTATGGTTATTTTTTATTAGCTGAGCTACTCTACAGTCCACCAGCAGCAGCACCTGCTGGGATACAAGTCACCCTGATGGGATTATTAGGTTCATTTATAACTTTCAGACTTAAAGGAAAACACTGAAGTGACATTTGGCCTTTTTCATTGCAGTGCATATTAGCTTGAGTGCAACCTGGTGCTCGGAGTTCCTGCTGGATGATGTTTAACAGACGTTTGCAGGCTGAACTGCACGGCTCCGGCCAGGCCAGGAAACTGTGGAACAACAGGTAGGCCTCCTGCAGCACATCACAGTCTGCAGGCACATAAGGAGCCTGTAAGAGGCAGAGAAGAAGCCTGGTTACATAAGAAACAAGATGCTAAAAATATTTTATTGTGCAATGATTACTTAAAACTGAAAATGAATGTATCTTTGCTTGTTCCTCTACTGACCACAGACTACATCTACTCACTTTAAGGAGAGTTGAAGAGAACAACAGTGTGAGCGGCACCACCAGTTCATAGTGACACTGCTTTAACACCTGTAAAAGAAAGGACAATTCTGAACTGAAACAATCTGCCACACCATATATTACAATGAGCAGTTCATTAAATGATGGTGGCTTTTCGTTTCATCACCTCCTCTGTTTTCCTCAGTATTTTCTGTAGAAGGATGAGGAAGTTGTGGGCATCTCTCTTCACAAGTTCCTCTAAACACCAGCGGTTTATGCACAGCCCAGCTAATCAGACAGACGAAAACACACGACCTGAACTCACACATTATTTCTCCTTTTGGGTTTCTCTATGATGATGATCAGTAAACACGCTATTTACCCAGCTTATATTCAGAAAAGTCCTGAATCACAACAAAATAACAACATAATTCTTTCTTGCAGTCACAGTTTTCGTTAGACATTTCAAGATTGATCCTACATACGTAAAATTGATACTTTCTTTCCTTCATATATGTGTCACTACTTTCAATTCCTATTTTTCTCTTAAAGATGAACAATATGTTCTCAGTGCGTTAACTAAGTGAAGAAGGTGACAAATCTACTAAAATCCATATTTCAGTGAAATTCAACAGCAGCTTTTAGATCACATTTTGTCAACATTAGTTTTAACATATCATCTGTACATTTTCCATACTGGTTTGTAATCAGAATTACAAAAATACTGTAATGTGTCGAAAAAGCTGCTGAGATATTTATCTGTATATATATACATATATATATTATATATATGAATATACACTTAAGGTCTCTAATATATTGTATAGTGTTATCATTCAAAGCAAGTGTGTTATTTTTATCATACCATTCCAGAGTTGTTTGTCAGGAGCGTTGAGACCCAGGTCACAGAGGCACCGCTCGAGGACATGCTGGATTCGATCCTCAGTGCACGAACTCTGCTCCTTTGTATGGATCATCTTCTGCAGAGGCCTCGAACCATCAACAGACGAATAACAGAAGATAAACCAACAGGAAGGCCCGAAATAAAAACAAGAATTACACCCTTCTATTGTTTTCTGGTAAACCAGTAGTCCAAACTTCCTGTTACTGATGTTGCCAGCGCTTTATAATCATTGTTGTTCCTTTCCGGAAACAATCAAACACAATCCAGATTGAAAGATTCGCCCGCACAAACACAGATGCAAACACAAGTGTCCACAGCAGAGATGTCAGGAGAGACAGACAGCGCAGCTATGCACTTCTTATCCAAGTCAGTGAGTCACAGACTACGTGAGCACAGCGGAGATGAGCTGGCCGAAAACAGTCACCACAACTTCTACTTTTTCATTCTTAAAATCAGCTGCTGGCACCAGATTTCATATGACTCAGAGCTGGGGTGGAAATGAATCTTACAAAAGGACAACTTCCCACTTAATCCTCACTAGTCTTAGAGCAAACTAAGATTTGAAATGTCAAATTAAAAGAAACAAAAAAACAAACAGTACAATTCTTTCTGGTATTTGCTTACTGCAGATCCCATGTGACACCTGTGGTTAAAGTGTACGTACTTGCAGTGACCACACAGTGAAATAGACAACAACCGAAACAAAGTAAGCAGATGTTCCCATGTCAGGGCTTGCTGCAGTGCTTACTAAAACTCAAATGTGACCATTCTGAGATTAATGAGGAGGAGTATTTCCCCTGGTACGACTCTCCAGGATGTCGATGTGCTCAAGGAAGCTGCGACTGAAAAACTGGGGTCACCTGTGCCCAACAACAGGAAAAGACCTTCAGAGGCATGTCAGTTAAAGTTGTTTAAAATTTTTACTAACTTCTTTAGACAAGGCGTGGTGAGAATCTGCATCTGAATTAGTTGAAATATTCATTCAGGGGCCGCCGTTTAGCTCGCTGAGTTAAGGTATTACCATGTGGGTGCAGGTCGCCAGCAGCCGTCATGAGTTCGAGTCCGGCTCAAGACCCTTTGCTGCATGTCACTCTTCTCTATACCCCCTTTCACCCTGTCTCTTTCTATCAATACAAAAATGGGAAAAACTCCCCAAGAAATATTAGAAAAAAACATTTCATTCTGTAAAGAGGGTGTGCACAGCACTGCAAAATAGTAGTTTCTAGATGTACACAGCCCTGTCAGACATACTCAGGTAACCCTTCATCAACAATTGCAGTCTAAGTAAACATTTCAGCCTTTTATTCACTTCTTTTAGTGACCTTTTGCTTTTTCTTCCCTTCTCTACTTATTTCACAAGTTTTTTGACTTCTTGCTTTATTCAACAGAAATTGCCACCACATTGTCTTTTAATTACTTATATACTTAACTATTTTAAGCATCCAACGGTTTTATTTATATACCTATATACCTCTGAATTGATGCACGTTACTGTTTTGCACTTGAATAGGTGTGCATATAATTGTGTTTAACATATACAATGACATTCTGGCATATTCTATTCTGTTCTATTCTATTCTACATACACACAGACTCATAAAAATGACTGTACTAGAGGATGCTAACAACAGTAATTAATGGAAAAGATACAATAAGCAATGATATTTAGCCATAGTTATGGTATTGTAACAGTAAAATAAGCTTAAAATCCTAAACTACAAGGCAGCGACTTTCAGCTGTTTTTATTGTTCTATTCCATCTGTCAGTTATTTTCTCAGTTATTCAAGTTTTTATTGTTTATAGAAAGTCAGAAAATGGGGAAGAATGTTGATCAGTGTTTCCTAAAGCCCAAGACAACGTCCTCAAAAATCTTGTTTTGTTCATAACCCAAAGAGATTCAATTTACTGTCATAGAAAATATCAGAAAAATATTCACATTTAAGAAGCTGGAATATGAGGATTTAGACTATTTTTCTTTAAGAAATGGCTCAAACCGTGTAATCAATTATCAAAATAGTTGGCAATTAATTTAATAGTTGACAACTAATTGATTATTAGTTGCCGCTCTGTTGCAAAACACAACATCACTACATGCCCACACCGCAGATTAGCACAAAGATATGCAGGATGTGTTTTGTTTGCAGCCTGCAACCAGGCAGCCGCTCAGAGCTCAGCTGTACCTGCACATCCCGCCTCAGTAAGCAGCCCCATCAATTGTCCTCTGAGGAAGCAGGTGTTAATCCATTGTATGTTGTCAGGCTATTTTGTCCAGCGCTGCCATGCGAGCATGACAGCTCGAGGGCTGCTTGAAACTTTGTGATTACTGTTTTAATTGTGTGTATTAAAGCAGAGGGTGCGACATGCAGCTGCCCACTGGACCACAGAGACAATTTGCTCGTATGTATTAGCTCAAGTCTCAATAAAACAAAACGCTTATTGAGACTCTCCTCGGCTGCTCTGTAATCAGTTACACAGATATTTTGTGGTGCGAATGCCTGATTATGTTAGCTATATCAGCTTTGAGGTCGTTTTTAAAGGAAGGGGAACAGGAAATCTGCAGAGCTTGAATAACACTTTTCAGTTGGATGTGATGTAAGTTGTATGACAGAGGCTGGTTCCTACTAAAGAGAGAATATATAAAGCCATAAAATATGTGAAATGACACTCACAGCTGACCTGGTGCATGCAGAGGACATCGGCACATAGTGTAAATAGAGGTTCAAAATTTAGAAGTAATTAGCAGAGAGAGATCATTCTTACCTAAAACTGCAGTATTCAGAGATTCTTAGATCATCCCAGATCAACCACAACTGGGACACAGCAGTGCAGGGACACAATACAGACACCACATCCTCCTGTGTTGGTGCTTTTCAAAAATAGACCCTCCAACTGTACAGGCGAAAGAGCATGTGCTGCAAAACAGGAACTCACTGAGTCTTTATACTGAAGTAGTTTACATAAGACATTGTGCTGATGCTGTAGGAGGAGTCTTTTACATGACAGAGCTCATTTGTTACAACTTATTTAGAGCAACATGCCTTCATGGTGGATACTAGTAGTTTATGGTGATCAAATGTTCATATTTCCAGAGTTCCGTTTTTTACAATTGCTAACTAGTATTTGTCTATAGGTTTCTAAACCTCAACACAGGAACACACCTATATCACACTGTTAAATAATGAATTTTCTGCTTTTCAATAGCTTTTTCTCATTTGCTTGAACACATTTGTCCATTCAGAAGTTAGATTTTCAAAACAGGCCAAAGGGACTCTGCAAATACACTCACACAAAACACTGAAAACCTGCAACAAAAGCAAATATTTCCATCAAACAGCAAAATTTGTCATCAAATAAGATATTTTTTCAATCAACCATCATACAATAGGCAAAAAAATACAATTAGTGACAACTGGTTCAGCCTCACCTGTGCCGTTTGTTGATACTTTATTTAGAATATGCTAAAAAAAAAAAAATAAATAAAAAAAAAGGAAGCAAGCTTAACACAGCATGAATTGTATTCTTTTGTCCAAAGATTTTTACCAGAGATAACAAACCCTGCTGCACTTTGCACCTGCATCTTTTTTTAAAACACTTTTTTTAAGGCTGTAAAAAATGTCTAATAAAGTTTTCTTCATTATTTTGATTCTTGTGAGCAGCTCTTTTCCATTCACATGAGCTGTGGTTAATGTGTAAGACATACAGTAATAAGAACTTAGATGAGGCAATATTGGAAATTCATCATGATGCAGCTTTTGTTCTGCATTCTTTTGTCCCTTACAAACAAATAAGAGTTAGGGCGGCTGTGGCTCAGGTGGTAGAGCGGGTTGTCCATTGATGGCAAGGTTGGCGGTTCGATCCCCGGTCCCCCCCACATGCCGAAGTGTCCTCGGGCAAGAAACTGAACCCCAAGTTGCTCCCAATGGCAGATTAGCGCCTTGCATGGCAGCTCTGTCACCATTGGTGTGTGAATGGGTGAATGCGAAACACATTGTAAAGCGCCTTGGGTACTGCTAAGGTAGAAAAAGGCGCTATATAAGTGCAGACCATTTACCATTTCTGTACAGTAAAAAAGGTTTAGTATATCAG
>OMNN01041884.1:10497-24841 GCA_900302755.1 Chromis chromis
GTCCACAAATCTGCTTAGAAATCTTTAAAGAAAATATGAAGGTGGTAGAGCGGGTTGTCCATTGATGGCAAGGTTGGCGGTTCGATCCCCGGTCCCCCCCCACATGCCGAAGTGTCCTTGGGCAAGACACTGAACCCCAAGTTGCTCCCAATGGCAGATTAGCGCCTTGCATGGCAGCTCTGTCACCATTGGTGTGTGAATGGGTGAATGCGAAACACATTGTAAAGCGCCTTGGGTACTGCTAAGGTAGAAAAAGGCGCTATATAAGTGCAGACCATTTACCCAGCACTCAGCATTTTTAAATTAAAATTAAATAACCACACATACAAACTCCTCTTCCTGAGGCCTTCTACAAGTGATTTATATTTGCTTTAAATAGATGTTTTCCTTTTGCTTAACAGAGCTAATCTAGCAAAGTTTGGGCTTTTTCAATGAGATCTGCATTATGTATGATAAGAAGATGATGATGAAGATCAAGTGGATCCCAGTTTATTATCTTAGTAATTAAAAAAATGCAATTAATTTTGCTATAGCTGTAAACCACTCTACATTTATTGGGTTGAGTGTAAAATGTATCAACATATTATCCAAAAAGTTAACTTTCCTTTATAGAATACACTAAAAAATAATAGTAAGTGACAGAACTCTTGCAGTAAAAGCTTTATTAGCAACATCAAATGGCATTTATGTTCTGTTCTTCTCTGTTCTTTTAAGTTAGGTTACATTACGTTCTGTTAAGTTAGACTATGTTACATTCTGCTATTTTATGCTATGCTATGCTCGGTTCTGGTAAGTTAGATTACTTCACATAGTCACCTCCGCCAAGCGCGAAGCGTTTGTCTGTCTGTCTGTCTGTCAGCAAGATAACTTGAAAAGTTATGAACGGATTTTGATGATGAAATTTTCAGGAAATGTTGATAATGGGCCAAGGAACAAGTGATTAAATTAGATTACGCTACATTCTGTTGCTATGATATGCTAAGCTATGCTAGGCTATGCTACACTTTCTGTTCTGTTTTGTTCTGTTCTTTTCTGTTACATTAAGTTTTGCTAAGTTACACTCTGATCTGTTATGCTATGTTTTGTGTTGCAGTTGTAAGACATCTGTCAGTTTCCCTTTTTAAAACACACCACAAGTTTTTTTATACAGTAATTAGAGATGAGTTTTATACAGAACTAATCAGAATTAAAGGACATTTGACTGAAAATATAGACGTATATGAGTGTATGTGTAAGATTAACACATAAAACACTTAATAAAATGTTTTCTCTTGAGGTAGATCTGTTTCTATCACCAATGGTACCTGAATGTAAATGTGTGCTGGAGCTCTACTATATACACACAGACATACAGTTAAAGTAAGCTGTTCAAAGCCACTTTTTTTCTTTAAAAACATGTTTAGAAGTTGTTGCACATTATTTAATATAACTAACTTTTTCCAAATATGAATATACTATAAGGCAGAAACATATAATACTATAAATGAGACTAAAAAAGTAATTTAAAAAAACGTGAAATTAAGCTATTTGGAAAATAATGTCTTCAATTGATTTGTTATTTCTACATTATTTCAATTTAAGTGTTAAGATTTGTGACATTTTGATGCTTAGGACAGAGTTTGTTTGCCACAAATCTACTTCCACTTGCAAGTGCTGCAAAAATAAAGTAATTACATAAAAGGGAAGATACAGTCTCTAGTTACTTGTAGCATCATGAGGTTACAAGAGAGCAGCTGATTTCCTTTAAACACATCAGCTGATGATAAAGATTTCAGAAGTTAAACCACTGTGGTCACTGATAACAGTTCTAAATGTATCCTGTTGTTTTGAGCTATACATAAACGTGTACCCTCAAACCACAAACTGAGATGCAGCACATTTCTGAGCATCATTTGGAGAAAAAAACAGTCCCGTTTTCTCTCCATGTGGTACAAACAACACACCAGAAGATGTCGCTGCTCTCTCTCCATCCTGAGGCACCCAGAAGGCTCCGACTCCTCTCCTCTCTGAATGAGTGGACCCCCTTTTTTCTATTATAACAGAGAGGGAATGGGACAGAAAGAGATAGAGGTGGGCAGAGGTGTGACTGAGTGGACAGGCAGAGGCAGAAGGAGACTCAGGGCCAGCTGGGCTTTTGCCATATCTTGTTTTAATTTTTTAATTTTTCAAAGAGGGGGGAAAAGTTAAACTATAGTAATTCTTTTTTCGTGCGTAAACGGGATAGACTGTTTCTCCAAATTCTTTGGAGTTGTGCTTCACTTTCAGACTGAGCAGTGGGCTAAATTTGGAGGTCTGGGTGGAGTTTTCTTTGCCTCGTAAGAATATTTCTCTTACATGTTCGCGTCCTGTTATTTCTTGCTTCCCTTATGTCCGTCTGAGCATCATTTAGGTGTATTAATAGCTGCGCTGGTTTTCTCTTCATAACTGTCTCTGGTGCTGTTAACTGATTATTTTGTCCTCATTATATTTCAGCGCAACAGTCCCTGCGGCGCACGGATTACAATGCAAAGGATTTTGGAGATTTGGGTCACCTTGGTGACAGTTTCTGCGCTGACCAAGGGCGCCTTTGGAGGATACGGACTGAGCATGTTTGCAGCGCAGTCTTCCCCTCCAGACCCGTGCTATGATGAGAACGGGAACCCTCGGAGATGCATCCCCGACTTCGTCAACTCCGCGTTTGGGAAGGACGTGCGCGTATCCAGCACCTGCGGCAACCCGGCGGCCCGGTACTGCGTGGTGACCGAGAAGGGAGAGGAGAGGACCAGGGACTGTCACACGTGCGACGCCGGGGATCCCAAGAAGTCCCATCCACCTGCCTACCTGACGGACCTCAACAACCCGCACAACCTCACCTGCTGGCAGTCGGAAAACTACGTTCAGTATCCGCAGAACGTCACCCTCACCTTGTCTTTGGGGAAAAAGTTTGAGGTCACCTATGTGAGCCTGCAGTTCTGCTCACCCAGACCGGAGTCCATGGCGATCTACAAGTCCATGGACTATGGCAAGTCGTGGGTGCCGTTTCAGTTTTACTCCACGCAGTGCAAGAAGATGTACAACCGGCAGAATAAGGCGACAATAACCAAACAGAACGAGCAGGAGGCGATCTGCACGGACTCCCACACTGACATGCACCCTCTGACAGGTGGCCTCATCGCCTTCAGCACCCTGGACGGCAGACCGTCGGCGCACGACTTCGACAACTCCCCGGTGCTGCAGGACTGGGTGACGGCCACCGACATCAAGGTGATCTTCAGCCGGCTGCACACTTTCGGAGACGAGAACGAGGACGACTCGGAGCTGGCCAGAGACTCTTACTTTTACGCGGTGTCCGACCTGCAGGTCGGAGGAAGGTGCAAATGCAACGGACACGCTTCAAAATGCGTCAAGGACAGAGAGGGGAATCTGGTTTGTGAGTGCAAACACAACACGGCGGGACCGGAGTGCGACAGGTGCAAACCTTTCCACTATGACCGACCCTGGCAGCGCGCCACGGCCAGAGAGGCCAACGAGTGTGTCGGTAAGACATCCAATCTTTTTGTCCTTCAGTGTGGAAATATTTTAAAATCCCTCTTGACTAAGTTATAGTTTCATGTCATGAAGGTGTAGCACTAAGTATTTTGGTGATCACTGTTTTCTGCCATTACGCGCAAAAAATAAACTCCAATCAGTTGTTTATTCGTTCACAAAAAATTAATGGGAATGAATCACAAATGCAGCACTGCTCAGAGGTTAATTTCCTCAATTTTAAAATATGTCCAGGTGTCTAAACTAAAGCAAATGTGTATTTTACGCACAGGCCGAGATTAATAAATGGTGATCTGACCTTAAATTATTGTATAATTAATTTGATAAATAAATTCTAGTCGAGGCAAAGAGAAAGAAAGGCCTCACGTCAGGAACAAGCAGAAATTTCAGGAGCTAAAACTACACTCGAAACTGAAGGAACAGTTTAGTCAAACTAGTAAAAGTATAAGTATTTGATGGAATTCGAAAATTAAGCTATATTCTAGCTGATTATTATTTTACGCATTTTACTTTTCTAAATAAAAATAAATGATTGTTGAAACAAGCACAGACATAAGTGAGGAGCATTTGCATAGAAACACTAAGATACTAAATTACCTGCAATAATTTACTAATTCGATTAGTAAGAAAAAAATGTCATTTATCCGATTTAGGGAAGGTTAAATACGCTCGGTTCAGCAGACTAATAAATAACAAACATGAATAAATTCCAGGAGACAGGGCTGCATGCTTCCTGTGCGCAAAGATAAAATGAAAAAAAAAAAATCTTATGTGTTGTTTTCCAGACTCTGTATTTTTCTGCAGTAAAAACACTGCGTGAACTTTGTTAACCCCTGATTTTTATCAACAATCAGAAGAAATTCATGAATAGCAAAGAAAAGGCAGGAAGTCATTTCGATAAACAAAGTGCGCCTGTCCAAATGCGTAATTGCGTTTTGACCCGCGCTTCCGACTGTAGTAGCAGGTTTAATAGGAAGGAAACATTGCAGCTGCAGAGATAGACTGCAGGGGCGTGTTGTGTTTCCATAAGCAGGTGCTATTACAGATTGGATGGGCGATTAGGGCGGTTTTATTGACATTTTTGGCACGTAGAGTATAAACTGCCACTTTAGAGGCGGTAAACTATTCAGAGAGGAGGACAAAGAGAGAGGTAATTTGAAGCCAGATCTGAGTTTTTTTTTTTATTGTAGAGCGAGTGTATTTGCTGTGATGCTTATTTTCAACAGAGCAGGAGAGCTTATATCAACAGTTCAAGCCCCCCTGAGCTTCCAGAACCTGGAAAAGTAACAAGTCCTGACTCTGCCATGGTTTGCTCAACCAAACGGAACAAGTGAACAAGTTGTTCCCTTTGGCCTCCGCCTTTCGCCTCTGCAAAGCCAGCATGTGAGTGTATTTTACTAAAACAAAAGGCTGTCACTTGTGGCATCCATCTAGCTGTCAGTGGGAGGCCCTCCTCCCCTCCTTTCACCATCTCACTTTTTTGTGTGAGTGGTGTCATCAGATAAAACCGCAGAACAGCCAGACCGAGCAAGAGGAAATAATAAGGGTGGCCTGACACCTTAGCATGAAAGAAGAAGACCCGGGGGAGGGGTTGTTTCCATTCAGCACACGGTCCATATGGTCTGGCAGTGGGGATGCAGAGCGGCCGGTGCTAATGATCTGTCTGGATTTCTCCTCCCTGCTGTAGGACATTAGGATATTGAGGGGAGAGTGAGAAAGAGAGGTGCGGTTATGGGAGAGTTGGTTTCACTTATTGGCGACAGGCATCAAGGAAGCAAGACAAAGTTGTTTCCCATGACTTTGCATGCAGGGTTGCCATCATTTTGTCAAGAGGCATTTATGTTGGCAAGAGCAGCCGTCGCATTCCTATCAGCTGGAGGTGCATGACTGACAAATCTGTCCATAAAACAAGGGGCAGCAGGGTCCCCACCAAGGAATCTGACTGGCTACCTCTGGTGCCCCTCTAACAGTCAGAAGGTCACTGAATTACAAACCACATACAGGTCAACAGAGACAGAGATCTGAAACATCTGCAAAGGCATGCCTAATGACCACAAAGAGACAGGAAAGGAGATGCAAACAATGCAACATTTAAAATTCCTAAAAAGAGATGCCTAACAACCACATAGTACCTACACAGACAGGGGTGGAGCCAAGGGGTGGCCCAGGGTGGCCACGCCCACACAACAACCAATAGACAACCCCATTACAGGGTTACACACTCTGGAGTTACATCCTAATGTAATTTAATTTAAACTTTAATATCAACAATTAAAAAGGCTAACTAATTACATTTGTATTAATCAATTGAGAGTAACACAAAAAAGCTTATTATATAGGAGTCCTTGTGGTGTACCTCTACATAGCAGTCATGCCTGCATAAGTTAATGATAAAAGTAAGTGACCAGAAAAATGGACAATTTGGCCAATAGTGATTTACTACATAGGGGGAAAAAAAAGTCTTTGTACCACCCCAATGTGAGTAATGGTATGGCCACCCATAAAAACAAACTTTCCAGCCGTCATGGTATGTAGAGATGCAAAATGTACACAAACAGACGCAAAATGAATATAAGCTGTTTTTTAGAGCTACAAATAGAAGCTTTTTTTTTATATCATAATAGAAGAATTCCTTATTCTGCATCGTAAAATGTCTCATGTAATGCTTGCTATACATTGCTATTATTTCTTCATATTATTATTGTGAAGCAGTGCTTTAAAAAGTTTTTACTTGCTGTGCAAATCATTCTTCAAATCTGTGCACCACTGTGCCCCACACCACCACTGTTCAAAAGTTTCTAACTCCACCTCTGCATCAAATATCCAAACTAAAAGCTCATTTAATTCATTAATGCATGGTAATGTTTGACCACGACCCATAATCATTTATACAAAGGAATGAATAAGGTTGGGAAACACACACACAAACACACACATATGGTGACACGTCAGGCCCTCCTGTCCCAGGCAGCTGCTTCATATTCTCTCCATGTTCGGCGTAGCACTGACCCCTGACAGTCAGGCCCCCGCTCCTCTCCGGCCTGACTGATGGGCTGTGAAGGGAACTGTGGGAAACTCGGGCTTGCCAAGTGGGTTTTGAGGCAAGATGAAAATGGTAGCCTCAGTCACTCATACGTGTAATTTTGCACTTGTTCAATTTCGACTTTGTTTTTTCTGTCACCCTGCCATGCGATGTTCTGTTTTATAATGCTCATAAGTCAGCTGGACGCTCAGTCTGTCGCGTTTCCTCTCACTTTTGATGTGCTTTCAGAGCACACTTTCACGCACCTCCACAGGTCTGTTCTTACGCTTGGCAGACTTTTATGTGGCTTCAGGTGTATTTCATGGGAAATAGATTTTCCTAGAGAAAAGCCTCTAATTTCATTTAGCCAACCTGTTTTATAGGATACAGATCTGTGCACCTTTGATCACAATCTCACTTATGATCTGATAACATTCTGGCATTTATTAAGCTGAATTAGGATATGATTGTTATATCTGCCTGCTGCTGCACCTAGTCTGTGCAGCACATTGGAATATGCTCCATAATACAGAATCTAAATGCGTGTTCACATATCTTTACAGAAACACAAGGTTTAATAGTAAATATGGCAGTAAGTGTGGTAAAACCAGAGCTACAGTTGCCTTTAAGTCATTCAGGTCTAGATGGACCACAAAACACAGATGAACTTGTATCACTGAAAATGCCAGATGTAATCCGAATTTGAATTTAAAAAAGCACTATTGCCTGTATGAAAAATGGGTATTGTTACAATGTTTTCATCTAAAATAAGTCATTATTTGGGTCAAGCCATATTTAAATTTTGTTCATCAGTTAACGGCTCTATGATCTTTTTATCTACATTGGAAATCATTGATCTACACTAGAGCTGCCAGAATTATCCAATTAACTGATTAGTTGTCAACAACTAAATTAATCGCCCACAATTTTGCTAATTGATTAATCAGTCCGAGTACTTTTTAAAGAAAATAAAATTAAAATACTGATTCCAGCTTCTTCGATTTGAATATTTTCTGGTTTCTTTTCTCCTTTATGACAGTAAACCAAATATCTTTGGGTTGTGGACAAAACAAGACATTCAAAGATGTCATCAAACTTGTAATTGATTAATTCAGAATATAATCAACAGATTAATTAACTGTGAAAATATTTGCTAGTTGTGGCCATGTCTGCCTTTAGCAAATTGTTTATTTTCTGTTTGCACTACAACCCACTTGCATGGCAGCAGTTCATAGAGAGGAAACACTGGCAGAGGCAGGAGGAAACCAGAGCCTTTCAATACAAGGACGCCACATTTACCGCAGTCGTTTTTACACGACCACTCCACATCTAAGATCTGCTGTTTGGTTTCCAACAGCGCCACAATGATTTCAAGTATGGACCCGTCTTTGTCTGTGCAGCTGAATGGGACCACTGACACTGTTTCTGCTGATGGTGCCTGTGCCACCCGCCTCCCCCTGGGTTGCCAGGTTAGGCCGGGCCAGGCCTGCTCACCATCTGGGTCTCATTTCAGCTCCACGGCAGCGGCCCATGTGACGGGAGAGAAGAATTTTTGTGAAGCATGATGTCATAGACTTTCTTGTAATAGAAGCTGCATTTTGGTTCCTTCTGCTCTCTCCTCCTCTTCTTCTCTACTCCCTCTCTCTCTCTCCCTGTCATTCTCTGTGTGCCAGCGGCAGGGCGACAGACTCAGCCATTTTCGGTTTGGTTTGTAAGCTCAGGCATATTTGTGGGTTTTGAGTTTTTTTTCATTTTGAATTTAGGCAACAATGGCCAGAGGATCCGGCTATTTCTGGGGTTGTTTTTGTTTTGTTGACTTCTGTTTTGATGGGTTTCATGTTTAAATACATTACCTTAACATACTGAATAATGAAAGCAGGCTGTGTTTGGAAATGATGAGACAGATTTTGTTTAACAATGGAACCTCAGTGCAATTCCCCAGATAGTGAGTGAAGTACCCACAAAGCAGGGCATTGAGAAATTTCTCCTTTGGTGATGAATAAAGCGTAACATACCAACATGCAGTAGCAAATATTTAAAGAAGATGTCGGAGAAAAATGAGAACAAATAAATGTTCCAGTGAGCGTATTGTTCCTGTTGTGGGTTTTGTTGTTTGGATCCCCATTAATGATTACAGGGGTAACAGTCATTCTCCTTGCGGGTTCACAACAACCTTCAGATGTGCTGTGTAAATAGTCTAAATAAGACCAAGACCTGAAGAAAACACAACAAACTGCATATCATAAAAGGAAATAAAAGCAGAAGTAATAAGAAAAAACACAAGTATGTGAGAAAAAAGAGGAGTTAATAGGAAACAGGTGTGCTGCAGGTTAGCAAACATTCAGGAACATTTGTGGTCTTACAGCAGCATGGAAAGTCAGACACCCGGGACAGAATCCCATCAGGAGTCGACTGCCAGTTAGATGGACTGACGAGTCTCAGTCATCTAGAACATGTCAGCGCTGGAGTACAGCTCAGAGGAAAATTCAAATGCTTTGGAGTGTAGAGAAAGTCCCTGCAGGCAGAAGTAGTGACCCTGAAGTGAAGTTTTATTATAAACCAATCACTTTGAATCAGCAAGATCAAATATGAAGCATGTGCTTTTCTTATGAGCATGAAAAGAGTATCTAAGTTTATCGGAACAACTCACGTGAAAGTCGCCTCTGGAGACAAAAGCAGCAGCAGCAAACTGGAGACTCTGTGGAAACAGTAACAGAATCCATCATCACTCTCTGTTTTGTTTTTATATCCAGTTTTATACGCTCTGAAAGGCCAAAGACTTAGATGTTTTTGCATTTTTTATTTAATTTAATTGTTATCTCGCCTTCCATGTACGTATTACTTTCCACAATATCTATTAATGGTTTGTTCTATCTCATACGTCATCATGTGTGAGATCAGATTTGAATTTCTAATAACGTTGCTTGAGATTATATTAAAATTATGGGATTGGAAAGGAGGAGTAAGGTTGTGTTTGAGCAGAATATTTTATTTGAAAAAAACAAAACAAAAAACAACCCTCACCAAACTTATCCCAAAATGTCAAAATAACACACAGCATTTAACTAGTTAAACTCGTATTATTAAAAATATCTAAATGAGCAAAGCATGAGCAATTGAAGATGGTGTGCCCCCATTTAAAAATAATATCATAATGGAACAGCGACTTTAACACAGCCACCTGTTGTACAGTAAAAGTTGAATTAGCAAAGATCACATTTATTGACCACAAAATGATGCATAAAAGTTGGCAAGCAAACACAACAAGGCATCTGGGCCCAGTGTGTGGTGCTATTATGTTGTGGAATAACTAATTATGACACATTTAACTTTTTGTGAAGGTGGTAATGACTGCAAAGACAGACAATTTTGTGTATTCTGTGTTTTCTAACAATAGCATATTTGGCTTTACAGGCTGCCATCTGATTAGGACTGATGCATGCACCTTCATGACCCATTTAATACAGGCTCTTGATTATAATACTGAAATATATTCTTAGGACTTTTGTTGTACATTTTTGCCTTTATTGCATAGCTGAAAGTGAAAATATTGGGTGGCAAAGAGAGGTATGAAAAGAGATGTATGACAGGAAACACAGGTCATTGGCTCAACTCTAACCAGGGACCAGTTGGAGTTCGGCCACTGTAATTTATTCTAATATTTTTTCTAATTAAAAAAACAAACAACCACATTATTACAACAAAACCCAACACACTCACATACATAAAACATCCTCTTCTCACATACAACCCTGTCTAATTTTTATACACTGACTACAGTCTTCACTTGCTCTTTACTTAGGCTCAGAGAAACCCGCCTCGTCTTCTTTTTTTTCTATTACTCTCATAAACATAAAAGCATATTGAGTGTCTGGTTGACAAGAAATCAATCAAGACCCCTTTGTTGTAAAAATCGAGCTGGTGTGTTGAGCTGCAGTGAGGGGGAAGTGGTGAGTGGAGGTAGACTCATGCATTCTACAGGAAGAATCTATGTAGAGTTAAATCTAAGCCATTTTAAGGCAGGTAGAATATGTTTAATAGGCCAAGATTAGTTTTTAGGGATGGAATCAGTGGCTGGAAAGTGAGAAAATGGCTCATTATTGATTTAAAAATATGCACAATTTGCATTTAACATTCTAGAAAATGAGATGAAACTGCCCCTCTAGGTTCTCTCACCCTCATCTGTTGATAGCAAGGGCAGGTAGCACAGGCAACTTAAAACAAAACGAGACATGACGGAGATTCATACTCTTGCTTATATTTCAGCAGATCATCCATGTACTGATATCTTGATGTCTTACATTCCAAACGCTTTAACGAAAACCTACATATCTGTGATGTAGACTCCATGTTAGGCGACGCTCAGTGCTGTGCACATGCTAAAAGCAGTTCCAGAAAACATGCTTCAACTCGGTCATGATTACAAAGGGGAGAACAATACCTCTGAAACTAGCCCTCACTCTGTCGCCTCCAGTCTTTCTTGCAACATAAGCCTATGTGACTTTGGTAAGAGTTTCTCTGTATACAACCAGACCATAAAACAAAGAGATGTATTTGGGGGATCTCAAAAAATCCACGCTCTGCTACAATCCAGTGTCCTCTGGGTAAAGGCTGCATGTTTTGAGGATTTTGTTTTGTTGAGCTCATAATTCAAGACAGACATAATGTTTCAAGCCAGAAAGGTTTCACTCAGGCTTTTAAGAGCATACTGAAAAATCTTGTTCTGCTAAGTTGCGGATGGTGGTTTGGAAAGGTGACTCAGTGTTTGAGAGGAGTGTGCTCATTTTGATTTAATGTTCGTATCCTTCACGCATGAGCTGCTGGACATCATGACATGAATGTTGACCAGCGTGGAACATATGCAGGATTCTGGGGGTTTACTGGAAACATATCATCATTGTGCTTTATATTTGACTAAAAACGGTGGTAACTCTATCAGCTGGACTGGGACACAGATACATTGTGACACATTGTGATATATTTTGGTGGTTGAGGCTTTGTGGAGAAGATGCTCATACAAACAGTTACTTTGACGCATCAAGTGTCATTAGGGTGAAACTGACACAATACAGTCTTTGATTCAAAATATATATTGGTTCAGACAATGCAGTAAAGCCGTTCTTTGTTGCGTTGGTGTTAACTTTACATTATAATTTGATAGGCTATTGAAGTTTGTTTCTTTGTGCGACTTGGCTCAGGGAAAGTCATATAAGAAAATTTTTTTAAAAAGACAAAAGTTTTACAGATTTTTGTTATTACCACACATAAAACCATCTTTAAATGATATGCAGATGCAATATGTGAGATTTTGTACATTAATATAGCCACATGTGCATGTAAGTCCCTCCCCTTGAAACTGTTTTTGCTCCCCATGCTTATAAACAGAGAGAGTGACCTCCCACATTGCACTGTAAAAGCAAAAGTGCAGTCCATCATCAGCCACTGCACCAATAACCAAAAAATAAAAAATAAAATAAAATATCTTATTTATGAGATTTACCTAATTCATGCTCCGTTTCCACTCATGGATGGACTGGAGCAGAACCAAACTGTGAAAACAGACACATATGAAGTGGAAGAGACACGAGCGAAGCAAAGTAGAGACAGGTGAAGTGAAGATAATGTTACTCGATTTGACAGCTCATTAAGGCCAAGGTTGTGTAAACAATCTTTCTGGTTGTAAATTAAAGTTTAGGTCTAAGACGCTGGATCTCTTGTGACATCCAGTGGCTATGGATGTCGAATACAGAACCTTATTTAGGAAATATTATCTATGATGTGTGTTTTATTTGTTGTATTTGTTTTTGTAGAGTGTTACTGTTTCTTAATCATAAAAACTTCTCACAGAGTTAATATTCAGTTGGACCTCCTTTCATTGAATCCAAAACACAAATTCTGTGGAATTCTGACTTTGGTTTTGGTGAGGCGAGATATGGAAAGGAAATACTTGGAGGTGCATGTGATGCTCTTGTCTCTTGACTCAGACTAGTCTCAATTTTTGTTTTGTTTTGAGGGTTCAAATTAAAATATGTTTGGAATAATAATTTTAGATGTATTCTACCACAGATAACATTCTTGTGGAGCAGTAAGAGGATCCTGAATGGTTAGGACATCTCAAATTGTTCAAACTGTTTGTTTTCTCGGCTGTTTATTTTTGTTTGTTCATGGCGGCGCTATTGTTCACCGAGCCAAGATGAAATGGATGCGCATGTTTGTGTGAATGTGTGGATGATCAGCTCTTTGTGTCCACCGTCTGTCTACATGGAGCTGACTGGGGCCTCCAGGGTGGCATCAGGACCACCTAGTGCGTGCACATCGAGCCCCTTTGAGGCGCTGAAGCAGGGCAGGCTGGGAATGATTAATGGGCCAGCGGAGTGACACGCTCCGCAGCTCAGCTTCAGACCCCCAGCCAGCTCCCCTGCTGCGCTGCCACCCGACACAGCCAGCTCAGTGACAACGCCGCTTGTACGCCACACACACACAACACACTTCTTCAGTGTCACTTACCCGACTTACCCCCAGTGCCACGTCCCCCCTCTCCCCCCCAAAAAGCATTAAGGAACTGTGCAGTGGAGGCAAAGCTAAGCTCCTTTGGCTGGTACCATCCTTCCTGCTGCGCTGTCAACACAGGGGTCTTTTTACTGGAAGACAAAGGCAACAACTGACAACTGGATCAGTTATAGTTGAATAAAGTCTTGATCTTTATTAGATCAGCTCTTATAGAAAGCCTGCAGGGGTTTTACTACAGTTTTATGGAAATTTAAAATAGTATGGCTCTTTGTGTGTGCCTTTTATGATGCGTATTATCTCGATGATATTGTGTAAATTAAATGCGACTGCTGTTTAATCGTCCACCAAGCATCAGGAATGTCAGCTGCTAATTGCCCCACTTCTCTTTTCATTAACAATCACTCCTCCTGAACACTTTAAAACAAAGTGTAGACATAATAAGCTTGCCATGAGGAGGAAATGGAGTTGTTGGTTCCCGTTTCACATTTATTTTTCCATATAACGTGAGCGGGGGCGTCTCCGAGTGGTTCTGCTGCTCTGTAATGGATTTCTCCATCCTCCTGCTCTCTGCCTCCATCTCTCATATACCCAAGTGACCAATTCTTCACTGAGAGAGAATGAGGAACCACTTATTGGATTTGAGGGGATATCCAGCAGGATTCATACAAGAGAGGAGAACTGACTGGCTACCAGACATCACTCCCTAAATGACCGTAAATATCCCAGGGTTCCACATCTGCTCAAAGGCGGGAAAACCTGGAGATTCATCAAGTGCAAGCCTCCCTCTGCTCACTGTGTGTTTGTGACTGAGCAGATCTCTTGGTCCGACTGGGAGTAGGGAATCATCCACAGACAGAGGATTAAGCCACCTTCCCGTGTGCAGTAACTCTTCCAGTCTGAGTGGGCATGTAGACTGTTCCCATCCTCCTCTCCTCTCTTGTCCAGGTCACCACAGCTACTGTGGGGCAGATGGCTCATCATTCCTTCACACGCTCGCCACAAACAGTAGAAAGTGACTTCCTTCCTCTCGTGATTGGCCGAGATCTGAGACGTACAACAGACGGTTTCCTCCCTTCTTCTGCTCACAGGAAAACCTTGGGCGCCGAGTATGTGATGTAAACTCCGGCAACGTGAACCAGCCCACAGCATACACACATCTGCATGTGTGTGTGTGTGTGTGTGTGTGTGTGTGTGTGTGTGTGTGTGTGTGTGTGTGTGTGTGTGTGTGTGCATTGGATAAATATTGGCAATTATTTAAGCTGGCTGAAGTAATTGACGATCTAATTT
>OMNN01041885.1:6432-17525 GCA_900302755.1 Chromis chromis
ATTTATTAAATCCTAACTTTGGTGTCAGCCCTTGTATCTATCTTTGGTGTTCATGACCTTCATCTTCACTATTATGCCGTACACAGTGAAGTATGTCATCACAGCTTACACAAGGAGGAAGCTTACAGAACTGCTCAAATAGGCTCAAGGATTTAAAAAGTAAATTGTACATTCCAAAATTGTCTCCACATTGCCACCTTGTTAGTCACTGTTGCTACGTCTACCTCTTTGATTATCTCAGATTGTACTGATCCTATATTAATCTTCCGGCCCTTTACTAAAGTTATTTTTTGTACCGGCCTCATATAAGCCTCCAGGGTGCCCCATATTATTTAGAATTTCCTAATCTCTTACATCATGAGACTCAAAAATCACTTAATTGTGGTGTAAAATGATAATTATTTCTTATTTTGGGTCATGTAGACCACATTTCGTGGCCTGGTGAACATTAGATCAGTATACAGTAGTTATCTTTTGATCAGATGGATAACGAAAAGGGGCTTCTGTTGGGGATTCATAATGTTTCATGTAGCCTATACCAGGAAATGAAAATTCAAACTACATATATAAATATAGATATTGAACAATGTGTTGACCATCTTGCACACTGGATTTGAAAGGTGGAGAGCAACTCCTTTTACTGTCAAGTTTGAAAATAGGGGTGTGACTCACTCAGATGTTTCCACATGGCTTCATAAAGGACCACAAACACACTTCAGTGTCACCATGTTTGCTAGAAGTCCATTAGCCCATTTCATTCCAGAGAGCACCGAGTCTCCAATGCCCCAAAAAAACACCTGTGACAGACTTTCTCCCATCAGTGTTGGCGATGTAGGCCACTGTGCTACAGTTTAATGGTGTCATTAAGGTTGTAGGGGCACAGCAGGTTTGTCTTTAGTTTTAGCACCGTGACCTATATTCACGGTTGGTACCAGCTAATCAGAAAAGCTAGTTTATCGCTTTAAGCCCGAGAGGAAGAAATAGTGTGAAACAATGCACTAATCATTAAAGAATATAGTGATGTTGTTATCCTAATAGTGCTTTTTTTTAGGCAAACCTGAAAATTCAGGGCTTAAAGGGTTATTTGTGTAGCAGATTTCAACACCAAGGCAATTCAGTACTTTACATAAAACATAAAAAGCTTTAAGATAGCTTTACGATAGCCTAAGGCCGGCTGTGACTCAGGTGGTAGAGCGGGTTGTCCACTGATGGCAAGGTTGGCGTTTCGATCCCCGGTCCCCCCCACATGCCGAAGTGTCCTTGGGCAAGACACTGAACCTGAAGTTGCTCCTAATGGCAGATTAGTGCCTTGCATGGCAGCTCTGTCGCCATTGGTGTGTGAATGTTTGTGTGAATGGGTGAATGCGAAACACATTGTAAAGCGCCTTGGGTACCGCTAAGGTAGAAAAAGGCGCTATATAGGTTTACCATGTTGCGTGACCCACATACAGAGACGTAGCAGCTGTCCCGGGTTCGAGTCCGATCTCAGGCATTTACCACGTGTTCTTCCCCACTCTCTCCCATTTCTGACTCTATCCACTGTCCTATCGAATAAAGGTGAAAACCCAAAAAGAAATAAATCTTACTATTTAATGAATGGCAGAGGCAAGCAGACATGTTCTCAGGTTTGAGTTAAAAAAAGTTGCAGCAGACCTGCATTTTTCTGGGAGTTTGTTCCAGATATGTGGAGCATAAAAACTGAAAGCAGCCTCTCTGTGCTTTGTTTTGACTTTGGGGACAGAAAGTAGGGCTGTCCCAGATGACCTGAGACGTCTGGATGGTTCATCTTTTGGCCCCGAACCATTCAGTGCTTTTTAAGCCAACAGCAGTATTTTAAAATATATTTTTTGTCAGACAGGAAGCCAGTGAAAAGATCTGATGTGATGTGATCCACTTTTCTGGTCTTAATGAGGACATGAGCAACAGCATTCTGAATCAGCTGAAGCTGTTTGATGGATTTTTTTTGAAAGAAACCTGTGAAGACACTGTTACAGTAGATAAGTAGACAGAAAATAAATGCATGGAGACACACGTCCTTTAAGTTTGATATGTTCTTCTGGTGGTAGTAGACCAGCTACCATCTACTAGAGTTGATGGGCACTACAGTTCAGAAAGACAGTGTCACACCCTCCACCTCTATGTAGTGGCAGCTTTTCCCTGTTTTCCTCCCTCTCCCTCCATTCCCTTCTCTCTCAGGTGGGCGTGAGTGAGATGTGCGTGTGGAATGCGGGCAGGTGCAGGCCACTGGATAATCACCTGAGTGGTCGACCGGCAACTCATCAACCTCCCCATATAAGCTTGGTTCAGACCACTGCATGCCATCGGACCGCTGAATAACTCAGTTATTCATCAAGATATGTGTAACTTTATATACCCAACAATTGTAAAGTTTGTCATTACGAGTAATAGGGATTCATTATTTTTTTGTTAGTCTATTTATTTAATTTTGTGGGGGAAATCCTACTCACTCTGCTTCTTAACTGTCAATTACCACTCAGTAAACCAACCTTTTATGAGGATATGCCTTTTTAAGGTCACCATGCAGCTTGATCCAACCATATAATCGGCCAATGGATATGTGTCGGTGAGTTCGCTGAGTGTCAAGAGCTTTATTTCTCTTGATGGTGAGATACTTAGTTCGAAGGCTCTGTAGTGTTCATTGTACCACCCACACATCACTTTCACAATGAGGAACAACTCCTCATTCATCACACACAAATGAATGATTTCAGCAAACTCTGGTAAGCCACTTGCTGATCCGTGTGCAACTATCATGCCTTGGCTGTAGGCAATGCCACCACTTGATGCATTTTTTGGCAAGATGCACTTCAGATGTGTCCGGGTATTTTAACCTAATAGTCTCCGCCACTTATTCTTTCAGTACTTCAACTGGAAGTGTGGCCACATGGGGTACATCAATGCTAGATTTACCATAGGACGGTGAGTTAATGTGGAAAGCAATCATCAGCTGATGTTTTGAAGCCAGGGTCAGAGGTACATTCTTAAAGCAACTTGTGTGCTTCACAATCTGTTTGAAAAAACTGTGTTTGGCCTCAAATCGCATCGTCCAGAGTGCAACTAGAGGGCCAAAACACCTTATCAAGTGAGGGTAGTGCTCAAGGTAGTGGTGCTTCGGCAGTAGTTTTACACCAGGAAGCAGTTCTTGAAACCTCTGTCTGTGTTCAACTATTTTGCTTTCGAGGTAAGAGAAGGATTCATCATTATGCACTGGAGAAACAATCAGCTCAACAATATCTTTTAAATCCATCAAAACTAGCCATGCTGGTTCATTTTCTGGAACTAAATGCCCAATCAAAAATGGGAGGAACCTCAGCAAACTCCAATTTTCATGGGCATTGCCCCCAATAGTTTTCCGACCTGATAAACTCTGTGGTACAACATGTGGCTTATTAGTTTTGTCTGACCACTTGTAGGGAAAAGACAATATGGCTTTATTCAGGCCATCTACTGTAATCAATTTCTTTGATATCAGGGATGTCAGGCAGTAAGCCAGCTCGACTGGCACAACACCTTCAAATGCATCATGTGCAATGTCTGGAGGAAAACCAGAGACAACATGGAAATTAGACAGCTTTTTGGTTAAAACACATTCCCGTTTAACTCCAAAGCAGTGAGCACTGTTCTCAAGAGCTGCCTTGACATGATCTGCATGAACCCAGGCGTAAACGCACAAATAGTTTGTCAAACCGGTGTATCGTCCACACGAAGCCGGCGTTTTGGGGTGTGAAAACGATCATTTCTGAAACCAGGTCCCAGAGTGGAAAGATTTGAAACCGGCACTTTTGCGCTCCGTGTGGACGGGGGTAAACGCATAGTTTCTGAAACGCTTGCGTCATAGCTCCATCTCTCGATAAATGCGCATGCGCCAAACTCAGAAAAGGACTACAACTATGTTGCGTGTGTACTGCTGAAACTAGTCACCCTATTATCGCTATAACAGCAAAGTATACTTCTTCAGCATTATCACCGTGTTCACCAAACAAATATGGAAAGCACAATGTTCACACATGTTCTATGTTTACATCGTATCAGATTTTTGCGCATGCCTGAAGTCCTGCCGCCAGTTTCCGTTACGCCGTCACAGCGCCACCAACAGGCCTGGCATGTGTTTTACATCATTTTCAGCCGTTTCAGGTGAATTCGTGTGGACGGTCACATTTACTGAAACGGCTCCGTCTGTACGAAAAACGTTTTGGAAACGATGCGCGTTTCGGCTTTGTGTGGACGGGGCCTAAAAGCACCAGATGCAACACAGTCAGAACTAATTTCATCACTTTTTGCTGTGCAAAACCAGCAGAAGAAATTCCCTGAAAAACTTTCAGTGAAGCCTGCTATGCTGTGCGCACCTAAGTTATCAGCCACAACACTATGCACAGTACCTTTGAGACAGTTCCCTAATAAAGGGACATACACACCATGGTCCTCCAGAGTCTTAAGATCTTGCAATAGAGGTTCCAACACTTTGTCATAACCATATATTTTCACATCAACACTTTTGCAAAATAATGCCAGAAATATATGTGATAAAGATGAGTGAGAGCCAGGAGGCAGGTTACCGAGTACCCAATAAACACCAAAAAGCTTATGTTTTTTGCGAGAGGTACCTAAGGGATTGCAGGTCTCAAATTCGTCGACATACAGACGCAGCAATAACCTTAATTCATCAGTATTTAAAAAGTTGTTTTTTCTGAAGTGCCAACCATCTTTAAGGGACCTGAATTCACATGCAGGATCAATTTCAATATCTTGCTGTCCTTTGTGATTGGCAATAACCTTGTCTAGAATTACTTGGCAATTTAATATTTGCTGCAAGGATTTTAAAAGTGGGACATATTGAAATGTAAGTTTCTTTTTATGATCTAATATGTATGTAACAGGTTCCACAACACCAAATTTTTCTTTGTAAAATTGTTTACGTTGATATGAAGTGCTAAGGCAACCACCTTTTTCAATTGCTCTTTGAACTTGGTTAGGAGAGCAAACTGCTGTTGTGATTTCTGTAACTACAGAGTCATTAACTTGTAGATTGTGGCCCTTACAAAACCTCTTGATATTGGAACTGGAGCAGAGCTTAACAAGTAGTAAAGTTCTTGTAAAAAATCATCAATAGCTGTACCTGGAACGTGCACTAAATATTCCAACTTCAACAAGGCTGCTCCAAACTGCTGCTCAATTACACATTGGAGTTCCTTGTGCTGATGCTTCCAATCTAGGGGCGAACCAGAAACTTCCTCTTCCACACACTCTTCGTCCTTGGAATCAGCAAATGAATCTTGTACTGGTGGTGATGTTATAGTCAATCCCTCCAGGAATTCACGATGTTGCGATTGCAACAATTAACGCAAATTCAACCAATCAGCGCGAATTCAGCGCGACATGCAACTTTGTCCAAATACCGCGACTTTTCCGCGAATTTTGCCCAGCCTCCAGTGAGTTCCACCGATTATAGCAGTCCCCAGCGCAAAAGTAATGCACGTACGTTACCGAATTCACTTCCTTGTTTATGGTTTGACGACGGAGACATGTGCGATAGCAATGTCTCTCATTTGCCAACACAAATTACAGCTAAAGACCATGCAAAACAATTCCCTGATGTTCTGCACGAAAACGGAGGTAAATTGTTTTGCACCCCGTGCAATACTGTGGTGGAACACAAACAAAAATCATCGATAAAAAGACACTTGTCTACCGCGAAACATATCAGGAGAATTAGCGAAACGAGCGGTCCACAGACCAGACAAATCACCGTGATGGAAGCTGTTGCATCCAGATCTGTCGCGAGCATTGAAAGAATGAAGGTAAGTTGGATTAATTAATTGACATGACAAGCTGTGAGTGTGTGTGTGAATACGTGTGTGCCAGGATGTGAAATTAACTTTTTAACCCTTTAAGTCCTAATGCATCATTGGCGACACGCTTGGGCTAGCGCACTTTGGAATACCGTAAATATGTCACAGTTTGTGCTATTGGAAAAAATACAACGGTTCCTGAAAGCTGAGGCATTGCGCTTTGTATAAGTGCTGAGGCATTGCGCTTTGTATAAGTGCATCATGAGGCAAACACAATTTCTAATTAGCCCTGCGATGGACAGGTGACCTGTCCATGGCTTACCCTGCTTTTAGCCCTATGTCAGTGGGATAGGCTAAAGCTCCCCTGAGATAAAGGTATAGATAATATACAGATGTTATTTTCCCGGAGCGGTTGACCAACAAAGCTCAATCCAACATCAAGTTGTGTAACAGTGTGCAAGGTCACAAAAGAACCTTTGGTAACATTTGAGCAACTAAAGAGCTCTCTCGCTGGCTAGTCCACCATCGGGAGAACTCTGAACAATGACAGTATGTATGTCAAAGCAGAAGGCCACTGCTCTCCAAAAAGCACATTGCTGCATGTAAGGGAAATATCAGGACTCGTATCTGTGAAGCGAATCTCAACAGACACAGAAAGGGGTCATGCAACAACACAGCAAGACTGAGCACACAAGTCCTTCTACCAAAGGACAGTTAAAGAACAAAGACAATGTTGTAGTGTGGCCAACTCGGAACCTTGACATTAACTCTATAGAAATGTTATGATAGGATCTGAAGCAAGAAGTGCAGGTGAGGAAACATCGACATCCCAGGGCTGAAGCTGTTGAAGCTGTAGCACCAGACTGTAGTGGATATGTCATCATATAAAGCCAAATATTGGCTTTTATCAATCCTGGTGCATATTTTTTTTACTTAAACATACTAGCAAAGACAACATTTCTAGAGTCTGTGTGATAATTTACACACTGGATTAAAATCTGACCGTGCAGCCCCAGTGGCAATGACTTGTGCTCCTCCAAAACTAAGGCTGGCTCATAATGACTGATGCATGACTGCTCATACAAACAGAGGGGGCAAATTGACTGAATAACCTCCACAAAGTACTGTGTTAGCAGAAGTTACTTTAGAGGACAGAGGGTGAGAATCTAAAGCTGTGTTTAAATTCAGGGGCTGTATCCTCCAAATGCTGCAATTGAAGACCAACCTGGGTGTAAGGTGGGATACTCCACTGTGCGAAGCAGACACCTTTCAAATTTAACATTAATTCCATGTCAGGCACAGTGTGTCCTGGAACATGGGGTAGATAGGGTTAACAACAAATTAGATTTAGCTCTTTTAAATATTAGGGCCCGTATTCACAAAGAATCCTAAGACTAAAAGTAGCTCTTAGTGACGTCACTCTTAGAAAAATCTTAGAATTCTTCGGATTCTAGGATTTTTCTTCGAATGTTCCCTTGGTAAGATAAAAGTTATTGACAAAGCGTCTTGGGCCTTAAGAGAGCTCCTAAGGTGAAAAACTATTAGGACGAGGGAGGAGGACTTAAGACACCTAAGAGTGTCTTAAACATATATGATCGGTTGATTTTACTGTCCATTCATTACTAGGAGCCCTTTTTGTAACAACCAATCACAGCTCTTAGAAGACTGCGTCATACCTAGCAACAGGGTCAACCACGCCTCCTCACTAAGATAAAAGTTTCTGTCCCCTCCTTGCTCAGAGTTGCTCTCAGGAACTTCCTGAATCACTCTTAAGCTAAGATTCCTTGCTAGGAATTCTTAGGCTAAGTTAGGAGCTCTCTTAGAGGACTCTAAGAAGCTTTGTGAATACGGGCCCTGGCATTCAGGACCTTTACCGGCTCAAATTAAAGAAAGGTATGAACCCTTATCACAGGTCTATGATCTTAAAGTATTTCAGCTGAAAAAGATTTTTTTTACCTTTCTAACTGTATTATTACCCACGCCGATGGAATCGGCCGTGGGTAGGGCGGTCACTTCTGTCTGTCTGTCTGTCTGTCTGTATGTATGTGGGTGTGTGGGTGGCTATGTCCGCACCATAACTCGAGAACAAGTAGAGATGGGATAATCAAACTCAGCACAGATGTTGATCTTGACCTACCCTGGTCACCCATTAATTTTGGTGTCAAAGGTCAAGGTCACAGGGCTACCTGCCAAGTTTAGGAAGGCATCCGGCGTGGGTCTGCATCTCGCTTGAGTGCATTCTAGTTTCGTTTTCCAAAGCATTTGATGAGTTGAGATGATATTACACAATGATATAGGAATAAAGAGGTAGACTCACATTTAAATGATCTTTAATAGGATGTGTTACTTTTTGAATTCCTGCAGGAACTGACCCAGAGGATCCTAGACCTGTTTGGCTGCCACCTGCAGGACTACATGAGAGCCAAAGAGCTGGTGACCGAGCAGCAGACATCTCTGACAGCTAATCAGAGCACTGAGAGCGAGCAGTTGTGGAAAGCATATTCCAGTGTTACCAAACCTCACCTTGCCATGACCAGTGACACAGTGGAAGTCAACTACGTCAGAACAGTTGTAGATTTGTTGCTACACGTGTTGGTGCCGCCGCCTCACTTGGAAACCCGCACCGGTCGATTCGTTGTCGGAGAGCTCATAACCTGCAATGTCCTGCTCCCTCTCGTTGATAAACTGTCTGACCCTGACTGGTTAAACCTCCTCGTGATAGCAATTTTCAGCAGCTCCAGCCAACTGCAGGAGACAATAGCAAAAGAGCCAACGACTTCATCCCCACCGCTACCAGCACCACCTGCTGAATCAGATCTCGTTCCGCTACAACAGACAACACATGCACCTCTGAAAAATAGTGAAGCTCCTCCACAAAGAACAGAGACTGAAATGATCAATCACACAGAGACAGCCATGCCTGAGCTCACTGCATTTGATGTGGTTGACTCAGACGAGGTGGACTTTCCACACAATAACATGGAAGAAGATGAAACTACTCAACCCTTTTTAAGGCGTTACATGAGAGGAAGCAAGTTAAATCCATTCTACCAGGAAAATGACTCTGACCTGGATTCTCCGCTGGCTGATTATAAACAGAGTTCCATTGATTCCTTGGTCATGGTAGGTCAAGAGGAAGGTCTGTATGACAGACAGAAAGAATGCAACACATTTGTTGAGAACAACAGTGCCATGGACTTGGAGGATGTTTGCCCCAGTCCAGTGGACGGCTCTTTCCCTAAAGTCCTGGTGATTTCAGAACCAGTTGAGCATCCTAATGGCAGTGGTCCTTCATCAGTTAGGACAGCAGAGGGTACTCCCACTATGAGCAGCCTCCAGGAGCTGGAGAGGGAAGGCAGTTCCCCTGCAGTAAACCCAAACAGAGAGCTACTTCTGGGAGTAGAACAGACTGGGATGGGGAATCCTAATGAGCTCACTGTCGTCAGTCCACTGCAGGGTTGTTCCCCAATGGGGACATTCAGTTTTGAGCCCCTCAGCAGCCCTGAAGGTCCAGTTATCATTCAGAACCTCCGCATCACTGGCACCATCACAGCTAAGGAACATCGCGGCACTGGCTCGCACCCCTACACACTGTACACTATCAAAGTAAGGAGATTACATATTCTATATGTGTTTCACTTTTCTCTGTTCATTTGTCATTATTTGTTTTATGCAGCCTTACTAACTCTGGGGTCCAGTTGATTGATGGTGGGCAGCTTTAGTGAGACTAGGCTGATTTATGAACCAAAGGTACAACCCAAGGAGGTTTTTGAAGATCACTTTAAAAGTTACAGATACAAGTGGCTCCGTCTTTAGGCTTTAGAAAATTTAGAGAGTGACAGAAGTTTTTAGCCAATCACAGGGCTTTTCACTGATTAGAGGAGACAGTATAGGTGGAGCAGGATTGGGTGGCGTGATAGATTAGACGAAAGACATGTACTTTTACATGTCTTTCGTCCGGAGACCGGGGTTTAAATCTGCTTCAGGAGTAGAGCTATATATGTTACATTTTGGTGGGTTGTTGCATTTTCCAGATTTCTGCTTTCTGCAGTGATGGAAGTTTTGACTAGTAGTGCTATGAAGCCATGTTTCTGTGATCGGCTTCCTGTTTTACTTACATTGGGAATGTGTACATGGACACACAAGCACAAGCATGTGGCAGGCATGATCCGTATTCTTTTAGTTGGTTTTAAACTGTTCTGTGGTTTCATATTTGTTGCTGGAGATGCGCCAACAAACATAACAATGCACCAACTAAAGCAGCGATGAAGCCAGAAAAGTGTGAAAAACTATCAGAGACCAAGATGAGATGTTTAAATTGCTTTTTATCATGTGAGCATAACCCAATACCCAAAGTTATTCAATCTACAATCATAAATAACAGGAAAGCATCATATTTGATCGTGTCAAAAGTGATGAAAGTATTGGCTTTTTCGCTTGAACATTTTCTCATAATTGAGTTTCTGAGCAAAACAGCTAAAAATCTAATCCAAATTACCTATTTTTCTGCAAAGCTAATACAGCACTATCACATGTTTAACATATGGAATGGTTTGTGGAAGGTGCAACAATGAAATGGGTCATAAATTAATATATTAATTACATTACAGATTTAAAAATGATTAAGTTGAATATGCTGCTAGAGGTTTATTGTTGTTCTTCAGAGCTGCATTGGACTTCATTGTTGTAATACTGACTTAACTGCCTTTATTTCACTTTTGCTCAAAGACACTGAAAATTAATTTTCCAATTGGACATAAGAGGCAACGATATAGAAAAGAAAATTGCAGTTGATCTTATTTTTTAATTTCTGTTGCATTTTGAAATCCATTTTTGTCTGTTCACATCTTGGTTCTACATTGAATATTGTTACTACATGATACACCGATCAGCCCCAACATTGTGACCACTGACAGGTGAAGTGAATAACATTGATCATATTGGTACTATGTGGTGTTCTGCTGGAAAATCCCAAATGTCACTGGCCTACCCCCACAGGGAAATGCACCCCACCACATGGCAACAACATCAACCAATCAGGAACATGTTGAGGAACATGACAATGGCCCAAGATGTTGATTTGACCTCCAAACTTCCTAGAGCCCATTCTGATCAAGCATCAACAGGATGCAGTGGAACAAGTTGGATTGACAGAGGCCCCACTGCACAAGCCAGAGTACCCAAAGGATCCACTGCCCTGGTCCTGGTGCCAGACCCCATAGGACACCCTGAGAGGTCCCCTGGTCCATGCCCAATGGTTCAGAGCATTTTGGACCACATAAA
>OMNN01041888.1:1869-13491 GCA_900302755.1 Chromis chromis
CTAAGTGAGAGCATAGTATTGTATATTTGAACATATTAGCCTGCAGATGTTGGTATTCAGATCAATGTACATGAGTGGACCCTTACAGAGCAGCTAGTGTGACTGTACACTCTTAGTTTAAATTTAAAATTCAACCTGACATGAAAAAAAATCTGAATCTTATCTTTCAGCTTTCAGCCTCTATGAAAGTCTATACCAGTCCGCAGCCCACTCCAGGGTCACATTTAAGAAAATAAACCACCGACTCTTCTGAAAACCTTCAGAACAGGAACAAAAAATAAACCCGGGCAGAAAGTGTATAAAGCAATCAAAACAAGCCCCTTTTAAAGCAGAGCAGCGTGCTTGACACATTTCAATGTGTCCAGGAGACCATTTCTCAACGGATGCAAATCAAAAGTGTAACTGGTTGCACTGTGGAAGCATCCAAACCTATTTAGACCAAAATACGACGGCAAGAGGGCACGGAAAAGAAGGAGAAGAAAAAGAACATGACCTCACCGGTTTGTAACTGCAGAAAATGACAAGAGACATAACAGAGCGCCGGTTGAGTTTCACATCACCGTTACTGAGCTGTACCTCCAGACTATAAGATATAAATGTCTAGGCAATAAGTCATAAAGGAAAATTGGCCTCATATACTGTATTCCTGCCCCAGAAGTCTCCTCTGTCCCTCAGTGAAGTATGTTTAGTATGTTTAGAAGTATGTTTTTATCAGTGGGGCGAGGAGGCCCCTGAGCACAGCCCTCTTTAGTATATTATTTAACATTACAAACACAGAGTGTCTGGTTTCTTTTTAGCACATCTGTACGTGTCTTCCTTAGGACTGCAAATATCAGTTTTAACGTGTGTTGAAGCTCAAACAGTGCAGCCCTATATAATGTCAGCACCCACATGGACTACATTTAATAAGAGTGTGGAACATTTTAAAGATAGTTGCATATTTTCTGCTGTTAAATGATAAATATTCTTCCCATCTTCTCATTTAAAACCACTGAAACATAAAATAGTAAAGCTGTGATGCTTTGACTGCATCCAGTCTAAGGCCCTACATTTGTTTTGTTTTGATTTCTTTTTTGTATTAATTCCACATTATTCTACTGTTACATTTACATCCACATTCCCTGTGCAGGAAACTGTGACCACAAGGGGCCTCACCCTCAGGTCAGATGAGACTGAGGCTCTCGTGTTCAGATGCCGCAGAGCAAAAAAAAATTTTTTTTAAGTCTGAGGCTCCTTAAGTTATCCCTTTCGTGGTTGAAGGAACAGTTTGACATTTTGGGAATTATGCTATTCCACCTTCCTGCCAAGACTTAGATGAGAAGATTAATACCACTCTTATGTGTGTCTTTTAAATATGAAGCTACAACCAGCAGCTGGTTAGCTTAGCTTGGCATAAAGACTGGGAGCAAAGGGGAAAACAGCTAGCTTGGCTCTGTCTAATAGTAAAAACACATCCCCCTACTGCTAATAAAAAACAAAGTGTAAAAACAGTACAATGCATTGTTCCTACACTTCTGATTTTGCACCAATTAAACAAATGGTTTATAATGTCTTTGTAAGTGAGAGTTAGAGGTATAGACTGTATATAAAAGGTTGATGTAGTTGTAGTTGAATTGTACAGAAGAATGAGAAAATGACCCTACTTCTTACTTGATTTACAACCTCAGTAAACATTTTCCTAATGGGTTTATGGTCTCAATTGCTGGTTTCAAGTCTCCCTTAATACAGCATGATGTTACATTTATAAATTACAGTTCCTCTGCTACTCAGCTATGTTTCTGTGGGGTGTTGGACTCTCCCAAGGTGGCCTCTTGTCTCCGATCCTGTTCGTGAGATTCATGGATGCAATCTCAAGCTACAGCCTGGTGAGGAGGATGTCCGGAACGTGGACCTTAGAGTTGCATCCCTGCTTTTTGAGGACGATGTGGTTCTGTTCGCTTCTTCAGACCATAACCTTCAGTGCATATTTTGGTTTGAAGCGGACACGATGAGAATCAGCACCTCCAAGAGTGAGACCATGGTTCTCTTCTGGAAACTGGTGGATTACTCCCTCTGGGTTGGGAGTGAGTGGGAAAGTGGAGCATGAGATAGGCAGATTAGCCTCAGCATTAGCCTTAATGTGGGTGTTTGTACTGGACTGTTGTGGTGAAAAAGGAACTGAGCAGTAAGGCAAAGCTCTTGATTTACTATTCCAACCCTCACCTATGTTCATGAGCTCTGGGTAGTGGCCAAAAGAATGGGAATGCCGATACAAGTGGCCAAAATAAGTTTCCTCCATAGGGTGGCTTGACTCAGCTTTAAAGATAGGGTAAGGAGCTTGAAAAGCTAGCGGGAGCTCGGAGTAGAGTCACTGCTCTTTTGCCTCAAACGTTGCAGACTTAGGTGGTTTGGGCGTCTGTTTAGGATGCCTACTGGGTGTCTTCCTTTGGAGGGTTTTCAGGGCTCGCTCAATGGAAAGGAACCCCCATGGTAGACCCAGAACTTGCTAGAGGGATTATATATCTCATCTGGCCAGAGAACGCCTTTGGATCACCCAGGAGAAGCTGGAAAAAAAGTTGCTGGGGAGAAGGATCTCTGGAATACCCTGAAGGAAGGATGGATGGATGGATGGATGGATGGATGGATGGATGGATGGATGGATGGATGGATGGATGGATGGATGGATGGATGGATGGATGGATGGTTGCCTTGTGACTGGCAGGTTGCTACTGTATTGGCAAGCATGTCCTTAAACTGTCAGGCAGGTTTAAAAGTTTGAAAGAGCAAGACAGTGAGGACCAAATGCCAAACTCAGACTTCAAAACTGCACAAACCAATGGATGACGTCACAATTTCGACATCAAACATCTATATATAATCTATGCTAGGGGTGCTAGTAGGTACAAATACATCTTTGCCAAGAGCCAAGCTAGCTAACTTCCCCTCTTCTGAGTCTTCATGCTAAGCTAGTGCTAGGTGGCCACTAGCAGTAACTTCACACTGAACTGACTAACATGAGAGATGATATCCTGTCATCTACCACATTCACGTAATAAAAGGAATGGAAAGTGCGTGTTCATGCAAGCAGAAAATGTAAAAAATATGTGCAGTCCTGCATCAGTAAAGAATACCTACTTTTCTGTATCTCAAAATCTTTTCATAACTAACCGTATATTGCAGCCATTTGCACATACTGTAACTTTCTCACCCAGGATCATATATAACCAAATGTGGTCAGTTTTCCTGAATGTGGTGTCTGCTCTACCAGTGGGAGTTATGGCATGCCACTTTACACTTAACACAATATCTTACATGTCAGTTTCCCTCTCAGAATAACATCTGTGTGCAGA
Organism: Chromis chromis; assembly: GCA_900302755.1. Classification (NCBI taxonomy): domain Eukaryota; kingdom Metazoa; phylum Chordata; class Actinopteri; family Pomacentridae; genus Chromis; species Chromis chromis. The sequence goes on from OMNN01041888.1 coordinate 5,199, forward strand.
TATGTTCATAGATATGTTGGGCTAAATCACCAACTCACTGCACCCTTCAGACTGGACAGACATAAGGTTTTACAGACAGAATAATTACCCTGACTGGACCTTTGTTTGAAATCCGGCAGGTTATTATAAACTGTAAATGCAGATCGGCGGCAACCAAAGTTTATTGTATCCGCTTAGAGCAGAACGTTCCTGAATGGAATGACTATTGACTTGAATTTCTGTTTCTGGGGAGGAGTGGGGGGTCTCTGGCCCATAAATATCAGCTCCGTCTGGGCAAGTTCAGGAAGTGGTGAAGGACAGATACTCCCCTCAGAAACCCACGAGCCCACCGAAAGAAACACACACAGTCTGCCTACATCTATGAATCAGGAGGATGAATTAAACACATTGGAGAAACACTGATGATGAGTTTCTAAATCTAGACAGAAACTATTCAAGCCATAATATCTAGACACTGACATCCACCTCTAATAGACTCACATCACTTGAACGTGAAGCCTCTTGCAAAACGTATAGTGACTTTATTTTGTTTTCCCAGGCTTCCTTGTTTGTCTAAATAGTCCAACTTTCTCGGGAGTAGACAGGCCGAGCGTACAGAGTATCACCGGTGCACCGCTGAGTCCTGCAGCCTGGGAAAGCCTGCAAAGTCAACACACAGGTTTACTTGGCTCTGTTCCCTGCCTCTGTCTCTCCCTTACAAACACACAGCAGCGTCAACATTCAGGGTTTTTACATGAGCCCTCGCAGGAGAGGAAGCAACACGTGGAGGCTCACAGGGTTGAGAAAGACTGAAAAAAACAGCAACCAAAACCTGGTCTGGGTTTGACCATATCAGGCACTGACAGAAAATAAGGAGGAAAGTTCTAACACATAATCAAAACACTGAAATACAGGTTATAATTTCTGTTAAACTACATGACTTTAAGTTGATTACAGTGCTTTCAGTAATTAGAATAGCCCTGGTGACAAGTTAATCTCCAGGTTTAACAATCTATATAAAAATCTAACCAGTTAAAACTACTAAGCTGTCTGTTGTAATTTAACAGTAGCACAGAACATGATTGATTTAACTTCTTACCAGGGATCACAGATGGAGATGAGTTTTTAGCTATATCTGGTACCCAGTATTGTGATGTCTGTCTATTTCCTATCTGCCACTTCACTATCAACTGCCCAACAAATGTGAGAAATGACTTTAAAAAATATTGCACCTGTTAAATTAGCAATGTTAATATCAAACATAACAAACATAGAGCTGCGAGGCAGGTCAAATATTATTAATGGCTTTTCAATGTTACCTCATCCCAGAAATCATGGAAATTGGCTTTTTTTTTAAAACTGAATGTCCATTAATCATAACATTCTGATTCTCTGTTGAAGTAAATATTGGGGAATTTCTTGGCATTAAAATGGTAACATCCTGGAAATTGGCACTTTTTTATTGGATGTAATCACGTCCATTGATCATGACATTCTGATTCTAAGGTAAAATAAATATTGGGAAATCTCTTGGCAATAAAGTAGTAATAGATCCCAAACTACGTATTTGTATGTATTACTTGATGTACACCCGCCTACTATGTTAACAATAAACTGCAAAAGGCTATCTATGGTATTGCGAAAAACCTTAGAAGACTATTCAAATGAATGGACCAAGTTGTGACTGATGTGACCAAGCATTTTCAGTTATTGTGAATCTCTCTCCCCTTTCTGTTTGGTATATATATATGCTGGTGGGATAGCAGCATAGTAAAATGGTGTATTCAAATGCCATAGATGTGCATTGCTTTGCTTATACAGACGAGTAACAACAACTAAAAGATTGAGCCCCTACAGTGATGGGATTTGGTTCAATTTGCTGGCATGAAGAGCCACTGCAAATCAATACAAAGTTGTTTTGAGCGACTTTTACCCTGTAATAAAGCATTTTTATCCTGATGGAAGTGGTTTATAGAGCACAGGGGGTCATTGACTGATGCTATGGGCTTCCCAGTCACCAGATCTCAACCCAACTGAACATCTATGTGAGATTTTGGACATCATGATGTGTTAGTTTTCTCTGCCACCACCATCCAAACACCAGATGAAGGAATATGTTTTGGAAGAATGGAGTTCAAGAGATTTGTAGAATCACAGCCAAGACACACTGAAGCTGTTCTGGCAGCACACGGAGGCCCAACACCTTAATAAGACACTTTATTTTGGTTTTTCCTTTAATTTATCACCTGTCCGTTTTGTTGTCTCACGATTAAAAAGACAGTGGAACAAAAAGAAATCACACCTGGGCCTTATAGCAACATTTAAAGTATGTATAATGCTGTGTGTGTATTTCTGTGCATTTTCGATTCCCATGCAGTGTGGCTGTACGCTATGCACCGTAACCATCCACATGTGCTTTCTATTATATCCTCTTGTTTCCCCCTTAAGGCCGTAATATAGCATCACAGATATTTTATTTTTATGGGAAAGCATGAAATCCGAAACGCATTTCCCCCCGATCAGACCCAGGTGGAGCCATGTAAACACGAGGCAGTAAATTCCGAGAACGAGGGGCGCGAATATGTGGGGCTTAAGTCCTCCACGTACACACACACACTCATATGTGATTAAATTTTCTTGACGGGAAGAGAAAACAATCCTCTATTGTCTGGGTAAACTGTGACACCTGCGGAGAAGCGTTTCAGTTTAATTGTAGGATATCTTACACCACGTATGCACGTGTAATGATATACAAGGCTGATTCTGAACGTCGCGCTGTGCTTAAATACAAGATTCTGCTTCATAGGCAATAGTTTTATGTAATACGAAACCAAAAGCTGAAGGTCCTGCACTGCTAGAGTGGAAACAGCTTCCTTTGTCACATGTTGCTCTCTATTACACTGTATAAAAATGTCTCTTTTAAAAGGAAAGTGAGCTGCACTGCAAGAATTGGTGTGGATTTTGTAATACTACTTGCTGACATAGGGGGTTAGAGGTGGGAAACAGGATACATGCAGTGCAGTGACTTACTCTGACTCATATACTACGTAATAAAGCAAAGTTCAAGGTTTGTCTTTGCTTCCCTTAAGGTTAGAAAGGTTCAACACCTGCTGCAGCACGTCATCGATGGTGCCACGAGGGACCTTTTAGCTTCCTGAACTGCTCAAATCAATGCGCAGGTGCTTGTAAAAAGCTCCCACCTGATGTTTAAAAGCCACAAGGGAGAAAGAAAGTGAGAAGCTGCAGGAGTTCATCTGTAAACACCCACACACACACACACACACACACAGACGGAGCGCAGTGTTTTACCTGCAAAAGCTCAAAGCCAAAGTGTTTCAACAAACCCCTCCAACTGCTCGCTGTGAATTTCAGCGCAAATGGCAGCGGCTGTGTTTGTTATGTAAGGAGAGCAGGCTGAAATCTTTTGACTGGAGATCCGTTTTGATAGAATATCCAGGCCCTGAACTTTTGCAGCTACACTGTCAGATTGGAAAAACAGCATTGGACGCCAAGAAACTCTTCTTTTCCATCTCTCTCTCTCTCTCGTTAAAGCTGAAGTCCATCCGCTGCAGGCTGAGCTTTTGTGCATTCAAGCCGTTCAATCACAACAAGAGAAGCTGGCTTAGATTTATATAGAAAAGCATCTAAATGGCTTAAAAAACAGCACTTATTCCACCTTAAGTGAATGATAGACACAGTATACATTCACTACTTTTCATTTTCTTTGTTTTTTTCTGCAGGAAATTATATTTTACACGTTAGCATCACTGAAGGTGTCTTTAAGAGAGTCGCTAGATACATTTAAAGGTTCCTTAAAGGTCTGCTTATGAAAGTTTGTGTTAATTTTTTGAGCATTTCTCTAGTCCTTTCTCTTTTTGTTGTGATTTTGTGCTTTGGAAGGTATAAACTAACCTGTATAAAAGTTCAAGTTAACTTTACTTGAGCAAAAAGTGCTCATAAATGCTCCCAAAATGGTCTCTAAAATTGCAGCTAAATAAGCAAATTTAGTTACTTTTCATTACTTTCCACCTGATATCACACACTGTGACTCCTCCAGATAACTTACATGACATAATCATGGAAAAAGGAGTTAAAAACGATCGAGTGGATAGTTTCAGAAAAAGTCAGCAGTCACAGTGACAACTCATTCATTCCCCCAGATTGTCATCTTGTGCCCGGCGGCAGCCTGCAGCGAGTCACGAGGTCCTTTTGATGCTGAAATTACCTCAGATCGTCCCTGACAGCCTGTAATTAGGGAAGACGTGGGGGGAACTGGGAGACGGGAGGCGAGGTGGAGGGACAGATAATGAGCATCAGACAAACAGACAAACAAAAAAAAAGGGACTGCCACATGTAAACAGGAGAATGACTGAGGTAGAAAAAAAAGAAAAAAAGTACAGAGGCCACATGTGCAAACAGAAAGGAGGATTTAGTTCCTGACTGCTTTGTGTCAAGGCTCCTGGTCATCTGCCTGCTCATGAGGCCTCTTCTGGATCAAACTTCTAATAACTTTTGTAAATATTCCACAGAAATTAAACATCTGTTACTCTTCCTGTCACTAAATCAGTGAAAAACAAGTCAAACTCAGAACTAAAAGTGACAAACGCAGACTTCTTTAGGCCCCATGTAACCCAATCCTCCCCATCAGCCGGTAGGTGATGAGTGGGGCGCTGGTTTGGGCAGGGTCGAAGTTCAAGCACGTGTGGGATGCAAAGTCAACAGCGCGCTATTTTAGGCGTGATCTTCCCTGAAATGGCACTATTTATACCAAATTACAGCATGCACCTCAGTGAGCGAGCCAGCAGCCGAGACGCGCAGCTGGTTTTCTCCTGCCAGAAGCATTGATTTTTGAAAACACTTCCAATCAAACAACGTCAGCGTCGAGTTACAGCGAAGCCGAGTAAAGCACCGGGTGCCTCTGGTGCAGCGTTTTGAAATGTGGGGTTGAAATTACAGCCTTTGCTGTGGCGTGTGATTAGGGTCTGTATGTGAGGATGTCAGTCAGCCGCCGAGCTTTGAGGGAATGTTGCTAATTGAAACGACATGTCAGGAAGATGCAGTGATAACACACTACTAAGGTTCCTTTCATTATCTGTGTGTGTGTGTGTGTTTATATGTGTGTCCATCAAATATCAAATAGATAATGGAGTCCAACTGTATGAACAAATACAAGATATATGAGTAAATGATTCACTCCCCTCTTGAGTTCACCACAAACTTTTCATATCATTTCACTGTCATAAGCAATAACTCCTCCATTCTGCTTTGACAAAGAGCTTATTTATCCTGATAAAGATGCTTTCCAATTTACACACCCAGATTAGCGAGGACACAACAAAGAGGACCTAAAGGAAAAATCCACACCCACATGCTCTTATCCCGTCATAAATCCTCCATTTGTGGCGATCAGCGCGTTCCTGCTATTAATTTGTGGTCAAGTTGGGAAATTTCACTTTTTGCTTTCCACAGCTTTCCTTTGTCTTCTATTACTTCTTTGTTCCTCAGTGCACAGAAAAGAGCAGAGATGGCGAAATAGAAGATCAAACTAATACGCAAAAATCACTACTCTGTGCTGCATTCTGCTTGTTGTACATCCACAATTAATCATTCTACCATTTCTACCTTGTAGTTTTTGTTAAAGGGACTATTTATTACCTCAGTATCATTGCCAGCATTACTTATTACTATTCTATTCTAGTCTTATTTAAACTTTTTAGGCACTTTCTTATGTTATGTTATTTTGTTTTTTGCTACTGGTCTATTAGTTTTGTAGATAAAATGTCAAGCAAACTGTGCTTGTCTTGGCAATAGGGTTAATAAAACATCTTCAGAGGTGCACTCCACATAAAAAAAGCATTTAAAGGTGGATTCTCACTTTAAATAGGAGTTGTAAACGACAAATATTCTATCTTTTTGTACAGCCTTTGTTTGTTTAGGGCAAAAAAAAAACTCAGGTAATGTGTAGGTATGCTGAAAAAAGAAGTAAATGATCATATTAATTGTGTTTTTATTGCAGGTCTATGAAGCCACTGAGGTCAGCATCAGCAATTATCAAGGCCTTGCTATTCCAATTATTGAAAACAAAGTGCATCCACATGTACAGATATAAAACCTGTCCACATATTGGAGTCTAACCCAGTATCAGCTTGACCGTCCTGCAACAATCCCTCCATTGATCAGCTCCCCTCAGTCTGCTGTTGACTGTTCAGGCCGTTGAGCGACACGGTTCAAATGTCAGAGCCGTGAGCTCATACGTATCCTGAACTCCTCGGCGAGGTAGAAAAGAGTCCTCTGTGTGAACATCTATCACCCACATACCACAGGAGGATACCTGCATACCACCTACGTAACACCTACATAACACTGAAGAACACACACAACCTCGGTGACACAAAAAGTCCGGCATGTACTCGAGGGATGGAAACCTTTCTTCCATCAGGTGACCACAAAGAGAATCTGAGCAGCTATAAATGTTGTCTCTAAAGATTCTCCGAACTGCCAGGCCACAATAAAGCAAAGAAAAATGTGTGTGAGCTTAATGCAAAGCAGTCAAATAGGGAGACACGTCATTTTTACATTAGTTACGCTGCTTATGTTGCTTGTAAAAAGAAGAGCTGGTGCCAATCTGCACAATGGAAAGAGAATTAGTGTGAGGCAGTAAACACTCCTCCAATTACACTTTAAGCTGTGCATGAGGAGAGGGAGTTTTATTCATGCACAAATCAGTAAAATGAGTTGCTTTTACTGCATTATAGAAGAGGAGTTTAAATCATTTGCATACTTTAATCCGAAGCTGATTGTTATTTGAAGTGAAAGGGTGTTTAAAAGAAGGAGTGAGCCTTAATCACATTGGAAGTGAACCGTAGCAAAGTAAAACAGTGTGTTGAAAACAGCTGCAGCTGAGCAGACAGGAGTTTGAAGCTGCATCGCTCTGAGCTGCTGTCCGCTGTTTCCCTTCTGCTGCTTCACACAAAAGGTACACAGAGTTCAAACGAGCAGCAGGGCTTCAAAAATGGAATAACTCAAGGAAACATGAAGGTTTTCTCACAGAGCTGATGGGGATTTGAAGTCTTAAACAGTCCAAACAAAGGAAAGAAAAGGATGGAGAGTTGAAAAGTGTGAAAAGACGACTCACTCTTAAGATGTTTCTTTTCCCCCCTTTCAGACCATTTGTTCGCAGATGACTTTAGATTATTCCAGTGAGAGTCAGACGGCGGGATGTTACAATCCGAGCCCTTCTCTCTCGCGCTCGCTCACTTTCTGTCCGTCAGCTGCCTTCACCAGGACTCAGTGGGCTGATGTAAGACACCCCTGCACATAGGAAAAAAAGAGAGGGAGAGGAGAGAGAGGAGAGAGAGAGGAGAGAGAGGGGGAGGCAGAATTTTTATTTTTTTAAACTTCACATTCTGTGGATTCTTGGGAGCGAGCCAAAGTCCCAGAATTCCACATGCCACACATAAGGTTTCAATTAAGGCCGAATCCAACGCTCAATCAAAAAGCTTTCTTCCTCCTGAAAAGAGTCTTTCTTTTGACAGCTTAAGGCTGAAGCTGCTATAATTGAGGGTAACGTTTGTCCTGCTGTCCTCAGGAGTCACTTTATTACCAATTTATAGAACTTAAAGTTGCCTCTGTCACACAAAGAATGCAGTTTAAGTTTAAAACCAACAGCAAATACAGATACTTCTTTTTAATTGAACACAGAACACAGCAGCTCATCGCAGCCTTAATAGTCAAACCAGATCCGTGAAAAGTGTGAGTCAAGTGTCAGCGAGAGGTCGTCTTCTGGTGACGCATGTGTTTTGCTGCTGATGCCGCTGAAACCGTTTAAAATCAGTGTTATTTGAAAATGTGAAGGTTTGATTCATACCAGAGAGGCTTGTGACTTCAGGCTTTTCTGATTTCTTTTGACGTGCGAAGCTGCCTGCAGTGTTTCCTGATGAGGAAGCCATTCTGTCCTGCAGCGAAGTGACTCTGGTGGCTGAAGGGAATTTATTAGGGCATAAAGATTTTACTGATTTTAGTGTCTACTTGAGGGAAGATGTTATTTTTCAACTGCTTTTGCACATTTTTAGGAATGATAGCACACTTGAGGTGTCAAAGTCAGTCTGTCAGATGATCCACCACCATTACTTTTCTTTTTTTGAGATATTCATGGTCCCCAGAGGTCAAACCCTACAGACCCTACAGGAAGTACAGACACCTTCAGAGCATTGCTAGTGGGTGTACAGATGGAATATTTCACAACACCTGCTCAAAGGCAGAGACCAGAGGGGCGCACTGTGAAGCAAGATGAATGTTTTAGTGAGGTATGGTC
>OMNN01041896.1:0-10720 GCA_900302755.1 Chromis chromis
CTTTCTGCAGCTGTGTACTTGAGTGGAGCATCTTTCTTTAAAATTGAACGGGTAAATGATGAACAGCTACATTTCCTTTGACTCTGTGAATATGTCTCTGACAACAAAGTTATTTCAGATCAAATTACAGGCATCATTTTTACAAAAACCATTGTTGTGTTTTTTTTTTATCCCTACCAACAGGTCTTCAAGGCAATGCAGCTGCAGTTGTTCCAGTATGACACGTTTTGCCGTCATGCCAGAGCCTTCATTCAGCCTGCAGTCATACACCACTGGAAAACATCACAGGATGTGATGCTGCAGCGGCTCAGTCAGGAGGACAAGGTCATAGTTGGTGGCGACATGAGGGCTGACTCTCCAGGTTTTTATATTTCACTGAAATAGTAAAGTTTATATAGGTGTTTGTGCCACTCTCCTTTGAAGTTCACAAAATATCAAAGTATGGAAATGTGAAGACCAATATCAAGATTTCAACTCTCTTTGAACAGGGCACTCTGCAAAGTTCGGGAGTTACACAGTGATGGACCTCAAAACAAACACCGTTGTGGACATCCAGTTGGTTCAGGTGAGTGTTTAGGATTCAAATTATAAAAAGGTTATGCATTTAAATTTGTAAATGAATATCCATTATGCATTTTCTAATACTATGTATTTTGGGGTTTATGTGGCGGGGTGACAGAGCAATGAGGTTGGTGGTAGCTACCACATGGAGAAAGAGGGCCTAAAGAGGAGTCTGGCATTGTTGGGTGCACGTGGTGTAACTCTGGACTGCATTGTCACCGACCGTCATCCACAAATCCAGAAGTTCCTCAGGGAGAGCAACATCACCCACTACTATGATGTCTGGCACATGGCAAAAGGTATATTTCCTGATTTTCATGTGCATTCACATCCTCATCCATCCACATAGTAGCAGCTACTAGAGTGCATTATGCACAAAGCAGTATTCTGTGTGATTCAGTGTAAAGCTGTGAGGCTATTTGTACCTCATACTTGATACTGGATTTTGAAATGCTGCACTTGACATATCACTCAATTTAGGGCTGTTTTTACTGAAGGAGATGTATTTTATTTGCACTGTAGGAATCTCAAAGAAACTGGAGAAGCTCAGTAAGATGAAAGACTGTGAAAAGCTCCAGAAGTGGACGAGATGCATAAATAATCACATATACTGGACTGCAGCTACCTCAACCACCGGGCCAGAGAGGGTAGCAAAGTGGACCTTGATTCTGAACCATGTGCAGGACATCCATACGCATGAGGATCCACTTTACCCAGTGTGCCTGCATGAATCGCGCCAGACAAGGGACAAAAAGAAATGGCTTTCAGCAGGTAGCAGACGGACTAAAACATTATCACGACTCCTCTTTTTTAAATTAGTGATCAGCTCCTTTGTATAAAGGCAACCTCACTTAGTAATTCAGTAACTTTTAGAAATTCATCACAAATACTGTTAGTGCTAATTATTACTATATTGTACTTTACCAATATATTTTTTAAATCATTTGTAGCAACTCCTGCCTTCTACAAGTTGGAGAAGCTGCTGATCAACAAAAGAACTCTGAAGGATATTGCAAAACTGAGTCCCCACTACCAGACTTCATCTTTGGAGGCTTTCCAAAGCGTCATCCTTGGTTTTGCCCCAAAGAATGTTGTCTTTCCATTTCTTGGAATGCAGTGCAGGTAAATTAAACAGTGTTTACTTAGAACTTGTGAGAGTGTGTAGCCTAAAGTTTCTGTCAGTGTTAACATCTTTGATTTTCTCTTTTCTTTACTTATAGTTTCTACCTGGCTGCCATGTACTATAATGAAAACGCTGACCGGCCACAAGCTAAAACAAACAGGTGTACCCCTCTTCAAGGTGCACTTTCCAAAGGCCATGAAGGGAGAGCGCAGAGCTAAACCCCTAAAGACAGAGACAACATTCCGTAAGTGTTAAATTCTTTTTTAATTTTTCAACCGAAGCATTAGGTATTGCTCTTACATGTTATAAGAATTTCAACACAAAAATTACAGTAAAAACTAAAACACACAAAAAACCAACCTTATAAAAACAATAAATTAGATATAAAAACAATAGATTAGATAAAGTGTCAAATGTCAGGAGGTATTTAGAAAAACACTTTCAGTCGTTCAAAAAAAATGTAAACATAGTCTTTGTGCATGTATACAGGGTATGTTGCTGACATGATGGACCTAATTTTTGAATAAGTCTTCAAGGACCTGGCAGCATACACAGATGCAGTATTGGCCATTCCCTTTCCAGAGGACCTAACTGCACAGTTCGAGCGGCCTGACAAGGAGGAGGTCATTGCCAGCTATGTGTCCCGGTTTAACCAAGGGCCAGTTTAAAACCCACGTAGTGACCTTCGGCATCAGGAAACTCCGTGCGGATGCGAAAGACCACACAAGCTGGAATGACAACCTGGATTCTGCGTCCCAGGAAGCCCCAGCACCAGCTCACGAAGCTGCGATATGCTAGATACCTGTAACGACTACAAACAATTGGACAGGATATTTAGTCTTGCCAATATTTTTGCATGGTGTGTAGTCACAAAGTGCAATAATATCCCTGTAGAGTGCTGCTACTGTAATCTACATGTGCAATAATTATTTTTCTTGTCATTTACAATGTTCAATAATATCCCTGTATCGGCACTGGTCACTACCTGGAGCATCTCCTAAACGGGCCTGGGTCAGTTGAATGTGGTAGTGCTGGTTGGATTGTGTAGGAGCAGTTGCTACCGTAATCCACATGTGCAATAATATTTTTTATCACTTCATGTCACCTATTGTTGGTTCTGTACAGTTATTTTTTATTACCTTTTGTGTACGTTCTCTATACTTAGTAGTTCTGTATCTCATATGTTCCTTGCTGCACTATCCACTTTGCTACTTTAACAAGGTAAATTTCCCCGTTGTGGGACGAATAAAGGATTATCTTATCTCATCACACTCTTATGTGCATTGCCTGCCAGGCTGGCCCCGTGTTATGATTATCACTCTTATTACTTATATTTACATTATTTGATGTCAATAAATGCATGAAGGTGTCTACAGAAATGACTCCTGTAAACAGGGCCATCAACAGACTTGCTGGTGCCCGGGACAAGAAAGCATCCATGAAGGCTTGATGTGAGCTTGTACCCCTTTTACTTTTCCAGCCATATTGGCTCCATTGTCATAACACTGACCTCGGCAGTCGCCTAGATCTATGTTGTGTTCCCTGAGTGTTTCTTCAATCATTGATGCTATTTCTTCTCCTGTCTTGTTGTTAAAGTCTCTAAATTGTAGAAATCTTTCCTTGATTTCCCACCCCCCAGATGGACTCAGATGTACATATCTGAGTAACAACACATTTTGATCCAAATTAGAGACATCTGGTGTGGCATCACATATTATGGAAAAATAGGCTGAATCCTGCCTTTCTTTTAAAATGGTATTTAGAACACGTTGACTACAGAGATCAATAAATTCATTTTTACTTTCAGGTGAAAGGTAGTGTGCTTGTAGCCGCTTTCCCTGTTCTCGCTGGTCTCTAATCTTTTGTAAATGCTCATTTAGAATATTGTCATATTTTGACAACAGCTCAATCAGGCCAAGGAAATGTCCATTGTCTAGTTTATCCAATACTGTTGTTTCACCCCTAAATGGCAGATTCCTGGAGGCCAAATAAAGTGTTACATCCAACAGTCTCTATAGTAATGATCGGACTCCACAGCCAAGTCTAGCCCTGATGCTGTCGCCTCTTGGTCCCCTTTTAAAAACTTCATCATATATTCCCGTTCACCTCTATGATCTTCCTCTCTTTTTCTTTGGTCTTTCTTTTCTGCCCCACCGATTTATGTCGACTAGCCATGTTTCTTCTTTCTATCAATGACAGATTTAAATTTCCCGCTGCTGGGCACGTAGTCGCGTACAGTGCGCCAGATCAGGGTCAACTACATAACATACTATATTTGACATGCATTCTGCAGAGAATATACATTGAGGCAGACAGGCTCCAACCCAGGATGGTCTACCATACAAGATGGTTCCTCCTGGACCTCCCCCAGCCCGTCTGGTAACCTACAGGGAATTACAAACGGTAAATGCCATTGTATTTTATACTGTAAATGTAACATGTAGCCTAATCAAGACAAGTTAGTTTCAGTTTGGGGGTATGGAGAATGCTACCTGTGCTATCTCCAAACATCAGATATTCTCAGCTTCTGTGGGCATAGTAGCACATTTTCCACAGGAGCACCTATCCAAGGAAAAAAGTGAACATGTCACCAACATATAAGTGGACAAGCAGAGGTAGATAAGAAGTAAGCTTGACCCTGTCAAGTGCATAAAACATAGATCATTTGTAACGTGACTAATGTGGAGATGGAGAATAGTGTATTTACACAACACTATCAATCTTTTAGTCAGTTTTCAGAATTTGAGGCAGTGTACAGACATATTTATGCTGAATTATGGCGGGCTAAGTACATTATAATGTGAAAAATGAACGACAGGGAACTGCTATGATAAACATCTCCACTCAAAACATCACAAATGTTTACGAAAATAAGATTTTTTTTAGGCCTGCTTTGTCAGCAACGATCACAAATGTTAACTTGTCTGGACATTACAAGCTTGTAGCAGTCTAACTGAGCATAGGATAGCTGAGGCTAGTAGCTGAGGCTAGTAACAGTCCTCTGACAACAAAACTTTTTCCATAGACTGCAAGGACATAGTCACGAGAGCTAACTGTACTTTTCATAATATTGCGCATTCACTAAGACAGGGAGATGTAGCCGTTAGCAGTAGCTAATTATACCTAGCTACATGTGTAACAACACATACGAACAAAGTAAAAACAAAAATATCAAGACACAATGTTTGTACCTAACCATTCAGAAACGTCCTGAGTTCGAATTTCTTCAGGAGTCTCGTTTTCTGGGTCAGACTATGGATCAAAATGGTATGGCTGGACCACAGCGCTTCTCACATAAACATTAGCGCATGGTGGAACCGGAGCGCAAGCCACGCCCCTCTCTTCCAGAGCGACGTGGAGGGGCGTGGCTTGTGCTGAAGGAGGCGTGGACAGGAACAGCACACAGAATCAGCTTTCAGGCTGGCTGAAGTCCAGGAACAAACTGTATTTTTAGGAAAAACTTCAAATTGACTATTCTGGGACCTATGTGAACCTGCTGAAAATTAGTATAATATGTTCCCTTTAATATAATTTGTTTAAGGTTAGCAACAGATCCAATACTATGAGCCTATGTAATCTGTGCAATAGTATTTTAAGTGACCACACTAGAAGTATTGCATGAGTTGTCTTGTATTTCAGATTTTATTATGTTCTGTGTATTTTGCTGTAAAATAAATTTGCCCCCATGAAACAATACAATGAACTGAACTGATTAGACTAACTCCATAATGGGTCTTACCTCTCCTCCTCATGCTCTCCGTCACTGCTCCCCTCGTCTTCGTCTGCAGAGCTGGGCTCCTCTTCCTCCTCTGGTCTGAATGCAGCAACCATGTTGCTCCTGTTGTCTGTGATCACTGTAAGGATCTTGTTGTCTGGTATCCCCCATCTCTCAGTGCACTTGTCAACACACGCTTTCATAGAACTAGCAGTATGTGGATGAGAGATTTGTTCGAGACTTAGTAGTATATGCTCAGGTTTGTTCAGGACAGTGCAAAAATAAGATGCACTTATAGCAAGAAAGGAGGCATTAAGTTCCTTGGTTGTCCAAATGTCAAGGCCAATTGTAATGGGAGCGTACCTATGTTCCCCGGGTCCTATGTGCTTTGTATGAGACCGGGGAACAAAGGACCCTTTTTCTAAATAAGGGTCATATGTTCCCCAGTATGTATTGTGAACATATGTTCTCCAGTATGTATTGGGACCGGGGAACATAGGACACTTTTTAGGAAAAACGGGGAACATAAGGATGACCCCATTGTAATCTTGTGTGCAGAGGCCAGTCTCTCTTTATACTTCTCTTTTTCATCCTTGTAAATACTCTCAGTGAGGTTGCTGAATTTGTTTTTTGGGGGCATTACTAGGGCTGGTCCGAATAGTAATTGCCACTATTCGAATATTCGGGTCCAATTAAATAGAATACACAATATCTTGGTTTTCACTTCATTTAATGGCTTCAGTTTGTGGGTCACATATGGGGTTTTATGTTGACTGTTAAAGAGTTAAGATAAAGAGTGAAGACCAGAGAGAGAAAATGAAACAACAGAAGAGATTAAAACATGAAGGGAGACCTAACTATACCTTTGTGAAGTGCCACTAAAAATCCTGCAGCAGTGACATGTAGACTTATTGTCTGCATCTTCCTTTGGATCATATTTTCAGTCTTTCTAGACGCCAGGTTGGCCTTCTCTGGGTTTAACCCCAACGAAGCACCTACAACAAACCAGCCAAGATCAGAGAATGTCAGAAATCACAAAGTAACATGAAGTTACAACATTTGTATTGTAAAAGAAGCAGCACTTGAATGACAGTTCAAAGAATAAATTCTGTGAATACAATTTTGTAAAACATATCTTTCTTTCTTTTTTTTTTAAAGTGACATTAACCTGTCAAAGCCTGAATGTCTGACTGTAGGGTCCAGCAGCAAAGCTGATCAGTCTACAGTTCCTTGTTTATACATTTTCAAGATTTTAGACATGGCTCTGTGTTGAAATTTATGTTCTAGTAAACAAGAAACAAAAAGTCTTGTCTCTGTTTTGAATATCTGCATTTCTCACCCACATCCCTACTGCAGTATATCATGATCACTATAAAGTATGTGTACTTCTTAGCTTTCACTGTTAAAAAAGTAATAAACCCTAAACTCAGAATAACAGAAAAACTGACAAAATGACACAAATAAGTGTTATTTTGTGGTGATTTTCTTTCTAATTATAGTCTACATGTTGATGCAGAAAAGCAAAGTCATTCTCACGTGCACAGCAAACAGAGAGCATATGGAAATGAATGAATGATTAACATGTTCTATGTTCAATCTAATAAATGCTTTACAGATTAAATTGGAGCCCATCACAGGAACATCAGCCGCCTCATCTTGGTGCTGTAGGCTGAAGATATAAAAGGCAACAACCACTGTAGTGACCCCTGTCATAAAAGATGTCTGGACTCCCTCTAAGACAATTCATCATCACATTTTGTAATTTGTGATAATACAGAAGAGAAGATCTAGACATACATTGTTCTAGTGAACATTTTGAAAACAGAAAGTTACCTTAAGATCTTTGTGTCTATAAAAATACTTGTATTAGAACAATACATGACATCTCTCTTTTAAGTGATATCTTATCTCTGTATGATTTTATTTTTCTATGGTCATTGCAGGCAGTAAAAATGATCTAAGACCATTAATGTTTTATTCTTTATCACAGGACAGATTTTTATTATTCATTTATCTTTCATGAAGTCCAGAATCAGAGACTGTACTGGGTGCTTACTTATCGCAATAAACTGTAGAAAACATCAGCAGTTTGACAACAAATGTGCAGCATAACAAAATGCACAATCAGAAACATGGTACAAATTCAAATAAACTCATAACCTACGACTTTTGGAGCCATCGATCGTCGTATGCTCCCACTAGAAAACACTTTCGGGTCTGACTCACTGTTGGTCAGTCTTATTTATCTGAAAAAAGAGCAGCATGTTTCCCTTGGTAACGTTCCATCTGTATTGTGTGCTGTAAAACATTTATTGTTGAATATCGACACTGATAAACACACAAGGAAGTTTACAGTTACACATCAAGATAAAGAGAAACTGGCTCAGCCATTCAGCCGATAACTAAATGACCTAAAGTATGAGGCGTTTTCTCTGCTTATCTCTCCTCCAGTGTGGTAAAAAAGCACATTTGTATGCATCGTGATAAACTCTTGTTTTCTTTCCATGAGTTTAATCTACAGCATAAACTCACTTACACTGGCTCATAGTCTGCTTATACTATTTAATTTTAACATGTCACTATTACTAATGCTACAGATTCTCCACTTTGCTCTACAATCTCAAATCTATTAGGACACAAAATGAAATGTCCATAATAAGAAAAACTTTCCTGTGATGAAACAAAAGACGTTAACCTGAGTGGAAGTTTAGTTTGTTGCTTCCAGCTGTTTAGGAGTCTTTCCTCTGAGTTTATTAAACACCTGCTGCATTAAACATCAGCAGGATGGAAGAGATGCACATTTATGCACGAAACAACAGCAATAACTATCATAAATCACTTATTTTTCTTCTGCATTGTGTCTTGTTTATCTTATGTTCTCTCTTTTTAGCCGCCTGGGCCTGGTGTGTTGTTGTCGTTAACTAGTTTTAATGTTTTATTTATTCTGTATCTTGTCCTGTTTATTTCATATGAGCTTCTTTTTAACTAGTGTAATGTCATTTTTATTTTATTTTGTTTTTTTAATTCACACTAATTTTGTTATGCATTCTAATTCTGCATATTGCCTTGTCTCCTCATGTCTTGCCCGATTATTTTTATGTTCACGTGTTTTGACTGTCAAAGCACCTTGTGAACATTGTTCTTAAAGGTGCTATATAAATAAAGTTACTATTATTATTATAAATTATCCCTGACATGGAGACAGGATCGATCAGGATCTAACAGCAAATCAAGCTGGGTGCTTTGCTTCACATCAAACAGGTGAACTGTCACAAACAAAATTGCAGTTTAGTCGTTGAGCTGAGACTTGTGCCGAGTTGAAAGTGATATAGAAATGTTACCAGGTGCAACCTAGTAAGACTGATGTTGCGGAAATGTGACCATGGTGCCATTTCAGGCATCAAGCCAACACATTCAGATGCAGTCAAATTAACAGAAAGTAGTGCATGTCTAAAAGAGGGTTAAGATGGTTCATTTGTAAACATTGTTGTTAAGGAGGTGTCTTGTCATGAAGTACCATCTCATAGGCTATTGTATATTTCTACTTCTCTGAAATAACTTCTAAGTGTTGCAGTTGTCTGGTGACAGTCTAAACACTGCTGGGATGGGCTGGGCTGAGGCTCCAGATCCAAAATGTGAATTTCCCTGGTGAGGGATCAATAAAGTTTATCTTCTAGCACCGCCCCTGGCTCTGACAGCAGCAGTATGTTGGAGGAATGTTGCTCTGCAGCTTCAATCTCCTTCCTGCTGCAGTGAGAGACGCGCCGTGACGTCAGCGAGTGGTGCAGGAAGATGGGAGACATCGGAGGGAGCCCACAAACACCATGACGAGGTAAACCCACCGACGCTGGCCTCACACTTCTCCCCGTCGTGTTAGTTAATCCCTCCATCACATCAGCGGGATGCCGTTTGTTAAGAATTACCGCGATGGAAAGGTACGTTTACGCAACGGACGGCGGGCGGCTGCGCAAAATGGTGTTTTCGTGTCATAATATTTACGTTTTACTGCCTTGTACGGTCACGACTTCAGGTGAATACTGGATTAAATACATGCAGCGATTGGATACGAATGCAGCTATAATAATTCCTCACCTGCTGTCTGTACATTTGATTAAATGGCACCTGAAATGACGCGCAGTGAAATGAGGCGCATTTTAACGCATGTGTCTCTTCCGTCAGGTATGATGACAGACAGCCGCAGCCGGGTTGGCACTGATCAGAAGCATGGGAAAGGTAAGACAGGCCAAACCAGAGAAGGTGTGGCACTTAGACCTCTTGCCCTTCATCTTCAGCATCATCATCATTAGTGCAGCCATGCATAAAGGGAGCTCAGGTCTTCATTTGACATCTGTGAGCACTGTATGAAAACTTGGGCACCCACAAGTGGAGGCTGGTGTGTAAACAGGTTTTCATTAAAATACACCAAACATGTCTTCTTATCTGCTTATGGTTACATTTCAAAGTGTAATTAAACATTAATAAATGCTTATGTTTTAAATAAAAGCTGACACTTACTGGATTTGTGGGGCCAATACTGATTTTAGGGAAATCTGGCATTGAAATATTGGCTGTTTATATGTAGTATGTTAAGTTAGAATGAAAATGGAAAATGATGGGGTGATTGTTTATTAACTTTACAGCAATGCATTTCACAAACTACTAGTGGACTTACTGCGAGGACTCCCCCTTGACTCCGCACCATCATCTGTTAAACTGTGATGTTTACTCTCTAAACCAGTGTTTCCCAACCGGTGTGCCGCGGCACACTGGTGTGCCGTGAGGCAAGTGCGGGTGTGCCGTGGGATTTTGTGACAACCATACATTATTATTGCAATGTACAGACAGGGTTTCCCCCAGTGCTGTATAGACCTGGCGGGCCGCCAGGCTTTTCTTAAAGATAAAGACGGACTGTAAATGAGAAAAATCATCAGTATGACCCAAAGTGTGTGATGGGAATAAATTCACTCATCTAAATATCACAAATGAGATAATAAGTTTAATCTATTCGCTCTTTTCCTCTGTGCGTCTTTGTGCAGGCTCACACAGCTTGTTAAATACCTGCCTTTACCCTTGCTTTTTGTTAGTAGTAAGTAGTAGTAGTAGTAGTAATACTAATTTGTAAGTAGGCAAAATATTTACAATAGCACACGTTTCAATGCTGATACAAATTGTTACATTTATAATTTGTGGTTCAGGACAACAGACACTCAGCTTCCTGCACTGACAGTTCTTTGTGACCTGTCTGCTTTAAATGGGTGTTGCTGCTTTGATGAGGCCTCATTTGATGAAGTTTCAAATTATTTTTTGAAATATTTTCATTA
>OMNN01041896.1:13533-40518 GCA_900302755.1 Chromis chromis
GAAATATTTTCATTAATATTTAAGTAATATTTAAGTAATATAGTTGTCTTTGTCACATTTTAATTGGCATTAGTAAATAATTATGCACATTTACAGATATTTTACATTATATGAGTGATGACGCGTTCTAAAGGCTATTTGACGCAATGGGTGTGCCTTGAGATTTTAACTTGTCCTTTGGTGTGCCTTGGGCACAAAAAGGTTGGGAACCACTGCTCTAAACAATGGAGTCCGTTATTATTTCTAGATATCAGAATCAGAAATACTTTACTGATCCCCGAGGGGAGATAGCTTATGTTACAGCGGCTCCCATTCAAAGTGAGAAATATAAACAGTACGAAATATGTAGATAGATACAAGAAAATATGTCCTAAAAATATAAACACAAGTAGAAACGGTAGAAGCATAATTGTAGAATGTGCTTTTTCTAAGAAAATAAAGTGGAAGCATACAGTGTATTGAGATACGTAGTTATTGCACCAAGTTATTGCACATTATTCAGTGTTACCTCAGGAAGTGAACTGAGAAATTTCAAAACTGTTTTCACTGAAAACACAATGAGTCCAGTCTGTTGACTCAAAGAGTCTGAACCTCTGAGGAGTTATCCAATTTGATGGGCCGCAGCCAGGAATGATTTCCTGTGGCGCTCAGTGGTGCATCTTGGTGGGATGTGTCTATGACTGAATGAGCGCCTGTGGCTGACCAGCATGCCGTGGAGTGGGTGGGAGACATTATACAAGATTACTTGCAACTTAGACAGCATCCAAGTTGAAAGTCATCTTGGACAAGATATAGTGCGTTAGTTATCTGCTACACAAACTATTCAGCAACTTACCATGAGGACAAAGCTTGACTCGCCAGCAGAATTGGCTTAGCTGTGGTCTGTTCTCTGCTACATGTGCTGCAGACAGTGCTTAGAGTATTGCCAACAATGAATTCCGATATAGATGTCGTTTATATGTTTAGAGTTATATTGAAAAAGAAAAGCAATGGGGTCATTGTTTATTACTGTTACAACCATGTAACAGTAGCACAGCTTACTGTGATGACACCATTTGACTCCGCACCACCATCTGCTCAGCTGTGATATGTGCTCTGCTACATGTGCTGCAGGGCTGAGAGTATTTTAAACAGTGGAGTCAGTTATTATTTTTATATTGTAAGTTATTTGGTGTACAAACTAGTTAGCAACTTACCATGAGGATAAAGTGGGACTCTCCAGCACCTTTGGCTCAGCTGTGATATGTACTCTGCTACAAACAATGGAGTCAGATAGTTATTTTTTTTTGTATAGTATATTAGTTATATGGATAAAGGAAAATGAGGTCATAGTTTATTAACTTATTAACTACTGCAATGTAATTAACAAAGTAGACAGGAGAGGCTTGCTGTGAAGACACCCTTTGACTCCCACACCACCATCTGCTCAGTTGTGATGTGTGCTCCACTACATGTGCTGCAGGGCTGAGAGTATTTTAAACAATGGAGTCAGAGTTTTGTTGTCCAATATATGCTGATATTGATAGATGTGTGACAGTAGTATTGGCCAAACGATATATCAGTCAGGCTCTGATTTTAATGTCAACTTTAAATGAATTGTTATGTAGGTGCTTTAAGTAAAACTGACAATACCATGCTGTGAAACTATTTAAGTAGGTTGGTTTTTGGTTAAGGTTACAAAGCAAAGGTGGATCAGGCTTTCAATAGTTTAAATGTGGAAACAATGTGATTGAATCACTGTGTTCTAGTTTAATTTGACAACTGAAATACCGTAATTTTATAAATGTTGTGAAAATACATGAATTATTTTTAAAGTGGAGAATTTGGTGAGATTATTTCTTTGAAGTGTGTATGGGTGTGTAGAGGGGTCTCATAAATTTTAAATTAAGCACCATATGCCTGAATATTAAACAAAAAGTTAGTTCTATTATTATTATCGATCAGATGCTGATGGCTGAGTGAGTGTAGAGCTTCTACTCAATGCATAAATGGACCCATGACTGCTATAAATCATTTAATTATTAATCATGTATTAAATTGTCAGTAGCATTTTGAGGTTGGTTAAGGTTTTAAATGAATCGATTGCCTTTGTGGTTCAGTACATGTCAGACAATTTTACACAGAGCATAAAGTGATATCCTCATATTGCTTGTTTTTATCCTACCCATTATCCAAATCTCTGAATTTCCCAGTTTACTGTCATTTAAGAAAATGAAGAACAACACATCTGAGAAGCTGGAACCATGAAATGTTCATGATGTAATTAGTAGTTGTGGCTGTTAAATAAATGTAGAGGTGTAAAAAAATAGATGTATAAAGTGGCACAAAAGTCAAATACTCTCGGTGTATTGTGTGCAAGTACCTCAATTTTGCATTTAAGCACATGTAATCACATTTCACCTCTCTTGTGGACCCTTCAGGGACCACAGAGCCACAGGATGGTGATCTTCGCCGCCATCGTCGTCCTGATGACACTCGTCATCCTGTACGGCTCCAACAACACCAACGAGGCCATCTATACTCCCTTCCATGTGGCTACAAATCACGCCATCAAGACTACAGACCTGAAGAAATGGTCCGGGAGAGATGGTTATGTACCATTTTATGGGAACAAGGTAGGCCGCATACAAAACAAATGTTACAGCTCTACAGAAACATTCAAATGACTGTATGTTAATGTGGGAAAAAACAAGGTGTTACACAAGGACAGAGTTTGCATGCAGAATGATCTGTTAGAATAAACACCCGTGGAGGAGTGGAACAAAGGTGATGCATGTGTTGCTGCTGCAGTGGGAAAATTTTCATGTTAGTAGGAAGTTAAGTTAAATATAGCAGGTCAATAAACTGCACACAGCTCAGTTGTGTTTGCCAGCCTGTGCTGAGAATATTGTGTAGCAAAACATCCTACTCAGTATCAATAAAAGGCACCAACCTTGGACTTTAGCATCGTATCAGCAAGCAACTGCAGCTTCTATAAATTCTATACTCACAGATTCGTCACTCTAAACCAGACAGCATGAACGTGTAGGTGTTAGATCAGCGAGGTGTCCATCCATATTAGTCACCTTCCTCTTCTGTTTCTTGGTGTGCTTCTGTCTGCAGTGTCTGCTTGTCTTTATCATATACATTATTATACATGAGCTTAAACTGAAGATAAATAACTACACTTAGGAGTCCAAGTGCAATATCCAAATTGCAGGAGCTGCAATTCTGTGACTAAGGTTAAAAGTGTCCCAAAATACCATTATAAAAGAAGCATTGTGGTGCTACAGAGACGTCCTGGCTTATGAATCATATTCTCCAGACACAAAGGAACATGGCTGTTTGGTTTAGACTGCGGCAAAAATCACATAATCATTTTCTGACGCATATCGTTACTAATGATGCCTCCACACACATTTAACGCTGTAATCTAAAAGCAGATTCTGGGTGTTTTTTGTTCCCGTCACATTTACACACTTACTGTGGGATAATTTTTCACTGCAATATAAAGTCCTGCACCTCTGTGGAAACAGAACAACACTTTACAATGTAAACATTAAACCAAAGTTTTAGAAAATTTATACAAAATAAGGGTGGGCGGACAACTTGTCACTGCTTCGGTCTACACACTTTCTACGCCACCAGTAGTAAGTCAGTTTTTTTTAATACTTTTAATTTGATAGTCTTGAAAAGGAAAGAAAAACCACACATACATACGCCGCAAAGTAATTTCCTGTTCTGCACAGATGTTAGTAATGTATTTCCGTTACCGAGCAGGCTGACTTAGAGGAATGCAAATTAATAAAATAAAAAAATTAAATTAAAAAAAAAAAGATAATAACAGTAGAAATTAAATAAAAAGGGCTTTAGTTCACTCTGATAGCGTTCATCTATATGTTTGTGTTGTTCACCATCTGCTCATGGCCTGAATTACGATTGGTGCTCAAGTCCAAGTCATTGTTTTAATACATAAATGCTTCTTTAAAACCTTCACGTTGTCTTTCCTTCCCAGACTATGAACCTGCGCTGTCATAACTGTGCACTGGTGACGAGCTCCAGCCACGTCCTGGGTAGTCGAGCAGGAGAGGAGATTGACCATACCGAGTGCGTTATTCGCATGAACGACGCCCCCACAATGGGATACGACTCTGATGTTGGAAACCGGACGACTCTGAGGGTCGTAGCCCACTCCAGTGTGTTCAGGGTGGTCCGAAGGCCCAATGAGTTTGTCCCCCGCACAGACCGCAACTCTATGATCATCTTCTGGGGACCCCCAAACAAGATTGGAAAGGAGTCCAAAGGAACCTTGTACAGGTTGATCCAGAGATTCAGCATGACCTACAGCAACTTGTCTTGTTTCAGTGTCGCGCCAGGCAAAATGCGCAGATTTGACAATCTGTTTCACAGAGAAACAGGACGAGATAGGTGAGGAATAAGGGAGCTGGTATAATGTTAATCACATCTTATTGTTTATCACTTCCAAACTGGATAAATGTTGCACTCACAAACTGTTGTTTTTCTTCTGCTCAGGCAAAAATCTCACTCGTGGTTGAGCACAGGCTGGTTCACAATGGTCATAGCCATTGAGATATGTGACAACATCAAAGTATATGGGATGGTTCCACCCAATCACTGCGGGTAAGTATGAAGCTGGAACTGATCAACCCAGTACTGCATATTACAGAGAAAACCAGTTAACTGATATTAAAATGAACTTTTTGCCAGCAGAAAACCTGGATCCAAGAAGATGCCGTACCACTACTACAAACCCAGGGGGTCTGATGAATGTGTAACATACATACAGAATGAGAGCGGCCGAAGGGGAAACCACCATCGCTTTATCACAGAGAAACAGGTGTTTGCACGCTGGGCAAAGCAGTACAACATCACTTTCACTCATCCAAAATGGTGAAGAGACAGAGATGTCTACACTCACAGGAGCCAGGGTGAGCACTATAAGCTGGATTTCACTGCAACTTCCCCAAATGTGACTTTAACAGGCCTCACAATGAATGACGGCTATTTTCAGGAACTGCCACTGGGGTATTTAAAAGCATTTGGAAAAATCTAAAATTGGACCCCAAGACTGAGGAGATGTATGGGAATGTTTTCTGTCGCAGAAACTCACTTTTGAGAGGTTTCTGAAATACTGCGTATATTCCGCATTGATTTGTGGGAGTAATCTGACAAATGATTTTTTGTAAATAGAAAATGAATTTAAAAGTGATTTTTTTACATGTTTATAATATTTTTGTTATGTGCTGAAAATGTAGTTATGTTTCCCATGTTGCAGAGGGGTACATCAGCAAGCACCTCTAAATAAGTGGCCTAAATAGATTCCAGACTCTAAATAGCTCTTATCTGTCCATTAAACAGACATGATATTCTGAAGGCAGTGCAGCCAGCAAAGCTATAATTCAATCTACAAACAATCTACTGTATTTTGAGGCCTTAGGATACAGTATATAAGCAGTTCCTGAACCAATACCAAAACAGTATTTTTCAGTAACTTAATTTGAAGAATATGTATAATTTAATGTATCAGCTGCATGTTTTATGTCTTAGCACAAAGCAGCCAGACAGTAACTAAACATATGTCTGAACTGTGATTTAAATCAGGAAATAGTGGATTCAGTGCCAGCTTATAGTCTTATACAGTTTATTGTTGTTGTTTTTTCTTAACTCGGTGCTGCATACGCATTCTTACTAGTGCTCAAAACGTATTGGCAAAGTTAACCTCTGGTCAAAAGATGTCAGATGAAGTGTTTAAGATATTTGATCTGTGTTGATTTAACATTGACAAAACAGGACATCATTATTGGACATATTCAGATTGCATAAATTATATGGCACCAAATTTATTCTAGAAACACTGTCACATTATACAGATTTCTTTGGTTATTTTAAGTCTGTTAATCTCAAACTTAGTGATAGAGTTTAGATACTACTACAGCATTGTAACAAGAAAATTTTACCTGAAACCCTTTTACCTCAGTGGCATTGCAGTGCATGCAGCCTAAATACAAATCGTCCACAGAATGCATCCTGGTTGTTCTAAGGATCAGTAGGTTGATCTTGGAACTGCACAAATTAAAAGTAGAAGAAAAGCGGGGAAGGGTGCAACTACTTTAAAATGTGCTGCCTTTTGCAAGTAAATAGTTTAATTTGTGCTCAGGAAAAGCTCTTATCACTGTGCACACAATGTGCTTCAGTTTAGTTATAATTGGAAGCCTGCACTGTTTGTTTAGTTGCAATAATTGGTCGATAATTAAAAGGAAAAAAATACAATTGCGTTGCTTTACCAAGCTTACATTGCCAGCTAATTTAGGATATTTAGATAACAGCCTGAAACATTAACATTACTGGATTTTATATGATGAAAATTTAGGAACACATTCAGCATCTTAACACAGAAGGGGGCATATTAACCTACAGTTTTATGGATATGGCTCTGGCAAAATACAGTTCAACAGCAGCTTAAAGTGCAAGTTCCAAAATAATCATACAGTAGGCTCAAAACAAAAACTGATATTATGAAGGTAGGATTTCCTGCAGGAGACTGTTGTAGTAGACCGTCACACACTGCACCCAATGTTCAGCCTATTCACAGGGACACATTGTCCCCTCACAAATACCCCAAAAGAACACTGCAGGCTAATTTTAGCCCTCTGGACCCCAAGCGGTTTCCGGCAGTTTTTTTTTTTATCCCTTCACTGTGGGCTCATTTTTCACTAAAGTCCTACACTTCTATGGCAACAGAACAACCATGACTAGAAATAGAATACAAAAATTAATATACAACATGTTGCCGAGTTACCACAAGTGTTACCAATACTGGAACAGATCTGGTGTTGTGCGTGCTATAAATATTTTATTTTTTATATTTTTCATTTGTTAGCATACTTGTAGTTCAGCCAAAAAGTCCCTGAATTTGTCACATGACTGTTGGTCACAGCTCAGTCAGTACTGACCTCTTGTGCTGAGAAGCTCAGAATGTTTTTGTTTCTTACTGAATTCGGTTAGAGCAAGATTTTATATCTTTCAAACCTGCCTGTGAGTTTTGGGGTTCAGAGGATTAACCTGAGAAAAGGAAATGTTAATATGAGGGGTAGATATATGCAACATGCATTGCTATTGGAATGTGATTGCACCCGAAAGATATTCTGAGAGCTGTAAAGTCCTTTAGTCTCCCTGAAAAGCAGATGTGCCACTTTCTCTTAATGCAGTATGTGTTTGACCTACTTATCCAGAACCCTGGAACCTAAACGCAGAAGTTCAGTGCCATTTGTTTGTCCATGTTGTGCTGCTCTCAACACCATTTTTCATGAAAAGTTCTGTACCATATATCAAAAAAACAAATCAAGTCAGTTCAAGCATGTGGGTAGAATTTGTATTTAAATATGTACAATATGTTGAGTCATTTAGAAACACAGAAAGATGATGAGCTAACATCAAAGCACGAATGTGTTATTGTTGTGTTTACTAGAGGCAATGCCAAAAACTCCAGATGTGGACAACTTCAAGGTAAATACCAGTTAGAAGATTCATCTGCCAGCATGTCTTTGTTTACTTTGCTCCCTCACTAGTTCTTTAATGAACCATTGGAAACACCTGAAAGGGCAGCTGAGATCTTCTGTCTCAGCCCTGCCATGGAAATTAGGATGGCCTCCTGTTGACAAGACAAAGGAAACAGTTTAATGTACACACTGGTGAGAACAAGCAACTTGCAGAGCAATTTTTACTGTACAATGTCAATTTAACTTACACAATGCTTTATAAACAGATACTGTATCTCTGTCCTCACCTCTGTACGAATAGTCCTGCTACCCTGATCAGGGCATGTGTTGAGGTAAAGGTCGAATAAAACACTGGGGTCAGACACATCCAGGTTTTGGTCAGTGTCTACGCTGGCTTCCAATCCCTGAAGACCTCCAAAAACAACCAAAAGATGCCTAAAAAGGGAATAATTCGCTTCAGTTCTGTGTCATTTAAGCAAAATGGTGCTTTGATCAAAATACTAATTCCAGCATGCTTACATACACACTATGAAAACTACAACATGCCAATGTTTTTAAGAATATGTTAACTATGTTTAGCATCTTAATTTAGCATGTAAGGATGCAAACAATTAAAGGATTTTTCAAGCACTGGAAGTACAATGAAATATTGACCTAATGATCTCCTTTGTTCTGAACCTACTTGAATGGCGACAGTGTTGCTTGGTCCATGTTGCTGCCTCTCTCTGATGTGCCAATAGTCAGATCGTATCCTTCTTTATACGGACTTTCTGTGAAAACTGAACCTGCATCAACAACAGCAGCAAACGGTGTTAACTGAAGGGATAACCTGGATTCTTACTTAGCGGGTCATGTAGAGTAAAGAACATTTTGAGTTATATTGAGAAATGTTATTATTGACAGCCAGCCAGGAGTGTGTTAAGAAATTTGGGAAACCTACTGAGACAAGATGCCAGACGGACAGTGTACCCCCAGTAAAGACCTCCTTCAGTCCTGGGCACGTGTGGAGCCACAACCACACCTTTACATAGTTTGCTTTCTGCAGATGGTTGTTCAGACAAATGGAAACAAACACACACTGAACTGATGTACTCTAAGCTGTGATATAAAACATTACAAACAATAAAAGCGTTGGAAAGTATGATGGAGAAAATTACCTTGACTCTGTGTCTTATTGAGCTGTACTGTGACTCGTAGTCCAGACTGCAGCTGTTTATCAATTCGAACCTCCTGGTGGAGCAGAGGGACACAGTTAAATTGTATTCTATTATTATAAAGACTAAATGATGACTGGTGCCCACATTGGAGCCATGCTCACCTTTCTCATTCCACAGTTGACTAATGAACCTTTTCCTTGTTTGGGTGGCCTGTCGAGGACTATTCCTTCCCGGTAGTCAGATTCCTCATCTATCCTCATGTGGTGAGGACTGTCTAACGGGTTAAGCAAGCCTAGCAGGAAAAAGACAGTTGACTTAAAAAGTTGTCCTGTTACCACCTGACAAGTATTATAACTCCATCATATCTGAACACACACAATGATGTTTCTTTTTTTTTTTTTACTCATGCACCTCAGCTCTTTTCAGACTCGGAATATGAAACACTGCTGGCTACATTAGTCTGTTTAAGCATCTCATTCAGATATAGCTCACTTTTCCATTAATGCTCCCCATGTCATTCAGACATAAACACCACACTGACTCACAAAGCCTCGGTATGTGCTCGAGATTTGCCATACACAAGATTGGACAATAGCAAGTGATGTATAATACATAATGCTCTCATACACAAAAGGCTGAATGTAAACCAACAGCACATACGGAATATCTGCGTTTATTTATTATTTTCTAAACCCTGAAAACTCTCTATGTTTGATGATATACAAGGGTGCTGATATGTAACAAATGATTTAACTGCAGGCTATAAACTGAGACAGCTCACCTGTCTGGGGTGGAGAAAGGTACACAGTTTGACTTGCTGTTAGATCATGTCTCCATAATGTTAGTAACTAATGAAGAGGAAGTTGTTGTTCCATGTGCATAACTGTGCACAGCTTTCTCCCTTTGGAGACACTTGTATGGATCCTGCTGCCATTTGATGCTGCAGGTATTTAATAAACTCTAAGGAAAGACTCCTACAAACAGCTAGAAACTGAACTTTAGCTCCTCATAACTGTTTGTGATACAGTCAGTAAGTCACTTGTGCTGGGTGCAATTCAGACTTGCCATGTTGAAACTAATACAGAAATGCTACTAGGTGCTACCTGGTTCTGTCACAACTGTTAAGTGTTCAGGGCTTTAATTCAGACATGAAGCCAACATGTTCATATGCCATCAGATTACTTATAACTCATTGTCTCATTTGGTCTGAGTGTGTCAGACTTTGAAACTCTCCACTGTAAATGAATGTACAACAATGAAATCTGATATGTTTTCAAATTACCTGCATACTGTAAATCTGGATGCTTTGGGAAAAACCACTTGCGCAGATACCTGTTGGAGAACAAAAGCTGTAATCTCAGTCTGATAACATGGACTGGTGATACTGATAATAGTGATCTGATCTTATACTTACTGTGGACATTCCAGGTACTGTAGTATTCTGGCAAGCTGAATACAAGCATGTCCCTTCTTCCCAACACCTTTAAATTCTCCTTCAACGCTCCTGTAGAACAAAGCCAAAAAGCAAAATCTTTTCACTTAGCTTTCTGATGGTTTAGAGAGTGTTTACCAAGATGCTGTACCTCAAAGATAGCTTACTTGACATCTTCCCCTTGTTCATCAAACACAACGATCTCATCCACACAGAACACGACGCAGGCTCGAGCGATCTGTCCGGCCAGGTATGTACGAAGCTCAGGTGACTGAGCGTTGTCCAGGACAGAACCTGGCAGAGCTACACTTACAGTGTAAGCAGGACCTGAAAAACACAGCACTCATTCCGGCACTCCATTTATGATTATGCAAATTAAAAACAATCCACAAGAGGACAAAGACGTTACCTTTTTTGTTCTGGCTTTGTTCAAGTTGTGCTTTCTCTGCAGTCTCTTGCTGTTTCTGCTTTTCCAACTGTTTGATCAGCTTGGCCTCTTTCCTTTGCTTCTTAGCCTCGTTCTCTATTATTCAGGAGGAATTAATGACACTGGTGAGAAAATCAAGTTTGTATACGGTGGAGAGACTGGGGTACACATAATTAAATAGGAGTACAAATGGGAGTACATTTGCTGGCATTATTCTGACCAAACTAATAACCGATTATCAATAAAATAAAATATTGTCTGTATACAGTTAAAATTGCGACGTCAGGCTTGCACTGTACAATAAATCGTTTAAGCCTTGGCATAGTGATGTGTGCTTCAGCCACATCACAGCAAATTTAATGTGAAGTAATGCAATTATCTCAAACAAGTCATGCCCAAGGATTGTTTGGATACAGAGCAAGGAACAGAAGGGAACCACTGAAGAGGAAGACTTGGTTGCAAAAAGAAACACAACACTATTTTTATGCAATTATTTCTTCCACAGGAAGGATGATGTCGACCAAAAACATCTGGTGAAAACTCCTTGTATTGTCTCATATCGCAATATATATTCTTTGTTCCCAAATACATGCCAAAAGTTTCAGGTCCTATATTGTGTTTTTTTTTCAGCAAATTAATGAATGTGCCCAGAGTGTGTCTTTAATTTTTTTTTATCCATAAACACATATGGTTTATGTTACCATTACTGTAAAAAGCCTGGTTTTAGCCCTGTTCTAAACAGACTGTTTCAGTGTGCGTAGCTTTAAATGCAGCTGAGCTGCCTATGCCCCCTTCAGGAAGAAGACTCTCTCTGCATCTGTGCTTGATAGTGCAGAGCAAAACAGCTGACCAAGGTAGCGGACAACGTGAACATGTGTGTGAGAAAATGACTTTTATTGTTTCTTCCTTTCTGAGTGATCACAGCACGGACATTGTTTTTAGGTAATGTGTATTGTGAGTTTGTCAGACAACGTTGCGGTTATACAATTTGTAGTTAAGCGATGCAGAGTAGCAGCTTGGATATGGCTCTGAAGTAGCTGCCAGTTAACATGTAGTCACTGTGTTTCAGCAACTGTTTCAGTCACTGTGTTTCAGTTACTATTTCATACTCATTCTATTGTCTGATAACACAGAGAGAAAATTATGTGAATGAGAAGAGTGGTATTTGGAATTCGATTAAATTAAAATGCAGTATATGTGAGCACAGAAAGCAGAAGTGAAGTAGGTAGATGTACACACTGACTGAATTTAAGTTATACTGAAGCACAACAGGCGACATGAAAACACATTAACCCACCCAGTCCTTGTTTGTTTCAAATTGGTCTTAAAATGTCCACCATCTCTGAATGTCCCTTGACATTCTAATATCCACACAGTTCTGAATAGTGGGTAGACAATTAAGGCTAATGGTAACGTTGCCCACATTAGCCTTGCACATTCTTAAACATAGACGCTTTAATACACTTAATTGTTTTGTTTTAACGAAAATAATAAAAACCATCATCGGGTAACTCAACTAGCTATGAAACCAACTTGGCTGCAGGCATGGAGCTGAAAGCTAAATGTAGCTAGTTTAGCTGTTTACTCACTTTCTGCTTTCCGTTTCTTCCAGTCCACCCGCTCCTCAGGCTGAAAACAATAACAAGCATATTAAAAGCGGTATGGATAAAGGTACACTGTCATTTTAATGTAAAACAATAGTGTAATAGTACCTGAGAGGACACAAGTTTGGGTCTCTTTACTGCGACGCCGTCAGACATTTTTACACACACTAACACGTGAGGTTCATTTCCTTCCAGGTCGACGGGCGCATTTCAAAATAAAAGTGGGAGGAAGACATTTTAACCATAGATAAATTCATAAATAAAGTTTTTTTTTTTTTTTTAAATCATTTTTTAAAATGGAATTATGAGATAAAGTTTCTCGAAATAAATAAATGTGACGCTTTGAAACAAAAGCCGCATTAAAATCAATTAAAGTAATACATTTTTGAAAAATGTCCATTTTAAAATAATACATTTTAAAAAAATCTAATTACTACATTTACTTATATATTGATTTTGTTTGTCAAGATTTAGTTAAACCAACTGATGTAGCAGTCTTAAGGTACAGGATCATTTTGTGTATTTAGGTTGCATTTGTTAGAATAAAACTGTAGGCTATAGTATATATATGTAAACGGCTTAGATGCTATAGTCATTAAATTAATTCAATTCAAAACACTTTATTTGTCCCCAAGGGGGCATTTTAAAAGGAAGAGCAGCATTGTTAAAGACAAACAGGACATCAAAAACTTAAGAACTACCACATAAATCCACATAAAGTGTGCAAAAAAAAAGAGTAAGAGTAAAGCAACAGTAATACCACAAATAACTGGGTAATTATGATGTTGTACATAAAAACATGAACAAGGTTAAATGATTACCTGTGTTCTGAATTGAAATAATAATACTGAAATAAGAAAAGGTAATGTATACATGACTTGTGACTACTCCAAGAGTCTAAAATCAATACTTACCAATACAATACTAGATCAAATGAAAAAGCTACAGATATTATTGGTGCAAACTGTTTCTTAACTGGGGTCAGCTTTGCCATGTAAAGACCCCAGAAGGTGTGTCTCGTGTGTTTTTGCAGACTAGTAACCAGCTTGGATGATGGCTTCATCAAGCTTTCCTCTGTTTTCAGATGAAACATCCTGTTTTTCTCTCACAGCGGGTATTTTATAATTGATTTATATTTGCATTTTCTTTGACATTTTAAATGTAATATTTAAACTGATGTGCTGAATTGGTAAATATATTGCTAGATATTACACTGTTACCAATGAAATGACTGCCACACTTAAATTCCCATGCATTTGATAAGTAAAAACCTTAAGCCTTAAACCTTTGTGCAGACAGAGACTAGACTAGACTGAAAGCTGAAACAAGAAGCGGAGCATAAGTAAATTACCAACTTCAAAAGATAAAGGACAAAGGAATGTCTGACTGGCTGAATCAGTCTGTGGACCAGAATAAATGCAAAGAGCCCCACACAAGGAGCAGGCGCTGAAGTTGGTCTCAGTGAAGGCCTTTGAGTGCATCACCAAAGTGTCTGCTGATGTATATGGGTCAAACACTTCAGGCAGTCGTCAACTGAAAAACATTTTCTACAAAATATTAAATATGATGATTTTGTTTGGTTTCTTGTGTCTCTGTACAGTTAAATGCTTGTTTAAGAGCCCTCTCCTGACTAACTTACTAACTTACTAAATGTTCTTATCAGCACTTTCACACAACCTCCCGTTGACCCTGCTAGTCAATATATCAGAATGTGGTCGATTTACACATTTATACCCAGGAACTATAATCTGCAAATACCTTGACCAGCCATGAGCCAAATAAAGTGTTAATGAGGCTACAGTGCACAGAGAAGGTAATTAGAACAATTTATGAAAAGCTTTATTAAACTATATGCTTTGTCTGATTCACAACAAATATCCCTGCAGGTGAAATGTGACATACAGTAGATGTGCATAATTTAATGTGACAAAAATCCATTATACATGTCCTTTATAATTATTGCCAAATAGTTATTAGGTCTATGAGTTTCCTCAAAGTAAGTACTGCGTTTGTCAAAAACCCAGAATATTTATCTATATTTTACTGAGGAAGCAGACCAAGCCACTTTTAAAAGCCTGATCAAATCTACTGTAGCTGGACGGATAATGCCTCACACAGCGGCTAATTTTACTCTCGTTGACTCCACTTTCTCAAAATGTCCTCTGCTTTATCCAGCGTGGAGTCCTCCTGTTGGAAAAAAATGGTGACTTTGATTAAAAAGGACTTATTGAAAAAGCAACAGAGGGAAACATTCATGTCAGTTAATTATATGATGTAAATTTCTACAGTAGCCCTAAACAGCCATGGGTCAGCTTAATTTTTTCGCTCCATTTTCTTGAGAAAACTAGGTAATTCTCCTACGTTTTCTCGCTATAACGAGTTCATTTTCTGGTGAAGCCTGGCTTCAGCCGGTAGTGAGCAGCGGCAGCAGAGCACCTTCTGGTCTGGCGGGTTGGTTTTGCTTTCTACTTCACCGGAAAAATTAACTCGAGAAAACAAGATAATTTTGTCGTTATCACGACATAACGGACTTTGTTATTCCGTGATAACAAGAAAATTATTATTATAACGAGAAAACGGAGGAGAATTATCTTGTTTTCTCGAGAAAACGGAGCAAAAAAATTAATTTGACCCATGGCCGTTTAGGGCTTCCGTAAATTTCTGCAGAGGCAGGTAGAAGACATTGACGGTTGCTGAGAAAACTAAGAAGGAATGTATTAAAATGTATAAGTGTTTACTGATTAGAAGCTTGATGGAGGAGAGTCAGAGATGTCATGATACAAGCGAACCGTAACCTTATCATCCAAATTCTGAATGTCCTTCAACAGGGTGTGTATTACTCCTCACAGAGCTCATTACATGCCTAACCAAGGTTATTCTTTAAAGACCGGAGCCCAACAGCTCCACATAACCAAATGTCCCTGGGCGTAACAAATAAAGACCAATTGTTTACTTCTAAATGGCCCGTGTGCAGCCCTTAGAAACACTGCTCTGACAATCACCAGTGGAGTCAGAGTGACCCTCTGGCCCATTCTCCAGAGCAGTTGTAGCAGAAAGTCCTTCACAAATAAGGCAGAGTTTACCTTGACAAAGCAGAATCTGATGTATTTGTCAAACTCCTTCCTGTGCTCTGGACTGTAGAATGCAGAGACGGGGATAGTCGCCAAACCCTGCAGAAAAAAAAGCCAAATTACTTATGAAAAGTTACGAAAGAAAAAAAGAAGAAGAAAAGTTCAAGGCATTCTTATTGCCTTGAACTGCATTGTTTGCACAAATCAAATGTTGCACAATTCTTTTCTTCATTCAAAATAAACTACAACAATCTTGATTCAATCTTTACCTTCTCTTTAATTAGCCATTTAACAAATCTGAAGTCATACGATTCATCTGTGGAACTCTTGTCATTGAGGTCCACCTCTGTTGAGAAAAAAGAGTAAACATCAGTTTAGTTGCACAAATCATGAATGGATGACAATGTATGAAGCCAGTTCAGCTGATTGTCACTCACTGACAGAGGAGATGTCTGCGACCATGAAATAGCCTCCCTCTGGCATGATGGGCTGCAAACCCACGCTCTGCAGACACGAGGCCAGCTTCTTTCTCTTATGGTGCAGCATTGCAGGCAGCTGCTGGAAGTAACTCTCTGGGTTCCCAAACGTCTCGTATTCTCTCTCAAACCCACGAGCTACTGCCTCCTGTCGATGATAGGGAGGAATAGGATCAAGAGTTTCAAATGTGTGACTAAACTAGAATTGACAAATGTGATGTCAATTTGATAAAGTAAAACATTTAAAACACACCAACAAATAAAACAATAATAAAGCATTTTTAAAAACACTTAAACCATTATTTTCCACTAAATTTTTACTTAGATTAAAAAGGAAATTAAAAGGATAAGCCCCGTCTTCTTGACAATTTCAGTGCCAATGGCTGCATTACAATATTAAATGGTACATCATTTTGATTTCTCCACAGATTAGCATGGTCTTTTGTATTGTTGGAGGCTCTGGAATTGAGACCATCCGATTATAAATGAAGGAATGTCTGTCTGTCTGTTCTTTACTTTTCTTGACAACTATTCATAGAGTCTATTCTAAACTTGGCAGGTGTATTGCGGCGGACCCAGTAAAATGCAGTGCCAAATTTGAAGTACATCATGGCCATTTTTGGGGTCCTCAGTGGTCTTTTGGCTGCAAAATCAAAGTTTCTGGACTATAATTGTGAGTACACAACACTGATTAAAATGCCCAAAGAAGGAACCAATCTTTTGGTGTGTGAGATGATAAAATGGGAATGTTTCTTCAAACAATTATGTGTCTACCTGAGCAGCTGTTGCACAGTGGTAAACAGAGTTCTGATGGATGGTTTTCATGTGTTTGATTAAATGTCCGGAGCTGATGGCCCAGCCAACCTGAAAAGAATAACACCACAGTTAATGCCTTGCCTTTGTATGCCTCAGTCAACCAGTCAAGTTGCAGTTTACTTCCATGTCTGTCCAGACTCTTATAATATGTGTAGCAAACACTTTATTAAGTTTTAGTGCATTGAGAGAAACACAAAAATATCAAATTTCTCGAATGAGTTCACATGCTAGACCTATAAAGCTAATTCTGATAGAAAACACTGTGGCTTCACAGACACACACACATCTTCAAGATGGGCACCCAGGATTAGTGTCACCAACTTAGTATCTGACAAAATGTGAAATATGGTCACAATCCTTCTGCAACATCCAGTTATTTGGCTCATGTTGCATCTTACAGAATATAAAAAACATCATATGGACATGTTAACTAGATATGTGTATGCCTGGACAACCTGAAAACATAATGCTTCACTGGTATGGAGCCATAAAATCAGGCCATGTAAACAATGTGTAGCAAGTAAGAAGAAGCCATGGCAGTCTGTATGTTACCTTCCAGCCGGTAGCACTAAAGGTCTTTCCACCACTGCCAATAGTGACGGTTCGTTCCCACATACCAGGAAGGCTGGCTGTCAAGACATAAACATAACAAGACACACTGATAATGCTGCTCTCTGGTTTGCGTGCATTCTGCCGAGCTCTGGCTGTATCTCACCTATCTTTACATGCTTTGCTCCATCATAGGTGAGCCACTCGTACACCTCATCACTGATGCACAGCAAATCGTGTTTGATACACAGATCAGCAATCATTTGGAGCTCCTCAGTCTTGTAAACCTGTAACGGACGTGAATATTCTATAAGACATCAGCTGGAAGCCTCACACACAGGACAGCAGATGTGCACAAAAAAAGGTATAATTTTAAAACTGATTTTGATGCAAAACCAGCGCACAACATCTCTTAAAAGTGCATCATAAATCTGTCAGGAAAATTCTTCAGTGGAGTCCTAACTGATCCTAAATCCTCACAGAGTCGTCTCTCAAGTCAAAGCAATGTTTTACTTGCAGCAAGGAGTCAACATGCACAGTACAAAGTATGAGCAAGTGACTGGAAAAAGGAAGAGACAGTGAGGTTTTTTTATACAAGTATACAAAAGTTTCAGGCATGAGTTACACAAACGGCATGTTATCTTTGTTCCACAGTTTGCACGCTGGGCTTCTCTCCTCCGCTTATTTGACCTTGGCGAAGTCACATGAGATCACACAATACAAAATTACTGGAACTCAAACAAACTTTTCAATCATTACAAATTTGCATAAAAGATTAATAGAGTATATTTTTTTAACAAAATCTCACCTTGCCCAGTGGGTTGTTGGGAGTGTTGATAACAATGGCTTTCGTACGAGGAGTGATTTTACTGGCCAGCTCCTCAGGAGAAAGAACCCAGTCTCCACTTGACAGGACAGTGCTGCCCTCTCTCTGTCATTAACAGAAGAAGCAAAAAATATTTCTAAGCATAAATTTAAGTCTACATACATGACCTTCTCAAAATACGTTCTAAATTTTTTAATACATGTAAAACACTCACGGGTCTCAGAGGTACATACACTGCCTTTCCACCAGCCATCACCACCATCGGCTGGTAGCAGTCAAAGAACGGTTCCACAATTATGACCTGAAAGACAAATTCCTGTTAGCCCATTTTTGTTAAACACACCAAACTGGCTAATAGCAAATTTTTTCTCAGCGTCTATTTCAACCTGTGAGGAGTTTAATAATAGATCACCCATACTGTACATCATATTCATAGCTTACACAAATAGTGATTTCCCTGCTCTTAATTTCTTTGCGTCCAATTATTGTTTCACTACAGAACATCTTAGCCTGACTTGATTGTTGACTTACCTCATCCCCTTCATCAACCAGAGCCTGAAATGCAGAGAAGAGAGCCTGATAAGCTCCAACTGTCACCAGGATGTCTTCAAGGGGATCGATGTCATGTCCCACAATCCTACTGAAGAACTTAGCCAGATTTTTTACAAGAGGAGGATGGCCCTGAGGAGAGAAATAACATAAAAACTCAAGGTGATTCCCAATGTTTTTTTTAGGTCCACTAGTCCTTTTGATATCTGATAAAAATGAGTGGAAATAATCACAACATAAAAATGTGAATGCTTTTCTCGCATTCAGAGAAAGATAAACACATGTCCTAGTGTGTATTTCCACTTACAAAAGCTCTGGTATACTGGTGCATCTGAGGTCCTCCACATATGGCTTTACAGAAAGCATCTTGCATAAACTGAGGAGGGGAGAAGTCAGGAAATCCCTGTCCGAGGTTCACGGCTTTGTAGTCTGCTGCTAGCTGCGTAAATTCAACCCTGTCGGTGCAAAAATAGGCCAGAAAATGCAATGATGCAACCAAAACTATCATAAGGAACGTGTCTGTGAAGGTTCTCAGTCATCCAGATCATGGTTATCCTTGTAGTTTCAATCGTAGCATCTGGAGGGGCAACACACACCCAGCAGACAGAAGTTTCAATAGTGTTAATGGCTCCAGAAGAGTATAAAATCTGGAACTCCCAACCAGTCAGTTTAGAACTGATGAAGCCTCTTGGATGAGAGGTGAAACATCTTCGACAAACTCATGCAAGTCCAGATGCTACGATTGAAACTACAGATATCATAAGGAACCAAAAATCATTCCCTGTGACAGTCATATTATGATACCAGTGCTCCTGCAACCATACTGAAAAAATTCTGCATATGTAAATAGGTGAGATCACAATCAGTTACAATTAAACATACTTCAAAATAAACTACTTGATTGTTAAAAGAAAATGTAAGACAAAACAATCTGGGAGTCCTTAATTTTTCTCAGGATTTATTTAATGTCAAAGTAATCCAGATGATTGTCCAATGACTCACAACAAATAGAAACTAAAAGCAAAAATCGGACTACTTCACTTCAAAAAATCAGGAAATGTAAAACAAGGCCTGTACTGCAGCCAATAACTCAATAACTCTTTTTGATGCTCAATTTAGTTCAGTCGAGGAGATGAATAACTATATATCGGAACAGAAATACATTTGTACTAAAAATTTAAATCTGTGGTGTCAGAATTTACAATAAAACAAACTCCAAACACAAAAACTTTATTGAAATGCTTTTGTTTACTTATATTTCACACATGTTTCATTAAAAGATCACTTTTTAACATGTATCCATTGGTGTTGATAGGCTGGTGGATCAGATAGTGCTGTGGATGGGACGTTGCTTGAGCCCACAGAGTGGTGACTACAGATAGAGAGTGGACTGCACCAGAGCCAAAGCAGTGCATTTTTAAATTTATTAAAAATGAGCATACAGATAATTGGAAAAATGTGTCGGCCAGGTTGATAATCCGTGGACCCTAAGCTCAAACGTCAAAGTCTTGTATTTTAATTTTTTAGGCTCAAGAACTATCTTTAATTTTCAAAGTGAAGTACTGTTCAAAGACAATGTATCATACAAAAACAATATTACATTATAAAATCTCATTACTTAATGTTTTTATTCTTTTGTTGCACATTCTGTGATGGCATTAGCTGCACAGTGAAGCATGCATGTTAATCATTTGAGAGCATCTAGCAGGTTTACTGAATGGACTATGTGCTGGACTGTGTGCCCCCCTGTGATCTACCAATCAGATGGATAGACGGTTACAAACAGGAGCTGGTTGGGTCTGTCAATCCAAGCAGGCACCGGTGAGCAACATTAAATTAACTGACAGGCTCGATTCCGGACCCTAATATCAGAAAACAAGCAGCAAACATTCCTCTGGAGACCTGACTGTGGGAGCAGCGACTGCTACTCAAGTCAAAGTCCTCCTGAATGACTTGTCACTCACCAAACGTTTTTATCGACACCGTCTGTTCTGCGTGCATGAACTTGTCTGGACATGATTACCTGGAATTAAAGCACATTTTTAAGTATTTTTATTCGCCGTATAAAAGTGTTTCTTCTGTTCCTTACAGCTGTACTCACCTTGTGACTGTTTGTAACTGAACTCTGACGAACTACAATCAAACTAGCAGCCAGATTCCTGATTATTCCCATCAATGATAAGCATCGCCGCGGACAGGACAGTGCAGAATGGAAGCCGTCACCGCTTCACACTAAATAGAAGAGTGCTCGTTTCCCCTCACCTGACACTCTAATTTATCTCTGCAGTAAATATTGGTATAACCGTGCAAGACTAGTGAAGTTCTCGCACCTCCCCTTCAACCTCCTTGTGTTTTCATTTCTGCTTCCTGTCTGGGCGGAGCGAGACAGTCGGAAACAGCGACACTGACGGTTCACGCCGACAAACGCATCCACGACTCAAACATACAAGCAGCTCAGGAGCAAACTACAGTGTATTAAATGATAAGACTGTAAAAATTTCTATTATTGTATTTAGAATAGTTCAACATTTTGGAAATAGTTTTAAGCTGTTTTATCTTCTGGAGTTCTCACCACTCTTTGAGGAGCCTCCACGCCGGTTGTCTAGCAAACCTCAAGACAGGCTTTAATCATTGCGCCACGCAAAGTAGTTCCTCAAAAAAAAAAAAAACCCACACACATAAAACTTAACATTTTCGTTTTGACGTTTTTCTATACAGTTCAAGAAAAAATAATGTGTTAATAACTGAGCAAGCTGCTGTCAGGACTTTCATAACCTTCAGACAAAGGCAGGCTAACTTTCCATTCCTTACACTATGCCAATAACCTACAGCTTTCTAGCTTCACATTTTGGGGAAGAGACATAAAATGTGGTATCAATCTTTTGCAAAGAAATCCAGTTACCGTATTTCCTAAAATGTCAAGCTTCTCCTTCTAAAGACACATACCCATAGGGTTAATTTTTGGTAAAATAAGCAGACAAATCTGACAACAGATGTTGCCATTTAGGGCAACTGAAATGAAGGTTCACAATTTATTGACCATGACACACATTATAATACATCTGGACAACAAGATGGTGGACATTTCAACCACAATTGGCACACTTCCATATCACGCAAATATGCCAGTGCAATATAAAGAGACTGATTACTTATTAGACATGGCATAAGTAATATTTTTTCCTCTAAACTGCGGCTTTTTTCAAGTCCTCAGGCAGCACTCTGCCCTTCTTCCTCGCCCTGTCCTTCTTCTTCTCCGTTTTGACTTGCTTGCGTTTCTGGAGGTTCTTCCGCCTCTTGTCCTGCCGTTGCTGCATCTTTCCTATGATGTTCTCACTACGTTGGTTCCAGCGCTTCTGCCTCTGACCGTGCCTCTTCTCCTTCTTCTTCAGCGATGCTCGCAGCATGTCCTCATCATCTTTGATTTTGATGCCCTCTGCCTTATAGAGCAGGTTGGTCCATTGAATCTTCTTTTCCAGCTCGCGGGCCTTCTCCTCGTCTTTCTCTCTCAGCTGTTCCACCTTTGCTTTGCGGGCCTCCACACGGCTGAGCAGCTGCTTGTAGTTCTTCCCCGTCAGCGGCGTAACCTGGCCCTTTACACTCTGTTTCTTGTTCTTCTTTTTCTGGATTTTGTCTACATATCCTTCTTCCACTGTCTCCACCTTGTTGAAGACAATAGCCGTCTCATTTCTTTTGCTTGAGGCAGGAGCAGGCTGTTGTTCCTGTTTTATCTCTGGAACCAGCTCCTGGCCATTTTTTTCAGCCAGTTTCTTCGCGAGAAATTCTTTCCTCTTCCTCTTCTTGCGCTCTCGCTCAAGCTTTCGCTTTGCTCGTTTTGCCTGGACTGCCTCAGACAATGCATTCTTTGGGGGTCCCTTGAAAAAGATGAGTCAATATGATTAGTTTGTAACAAATAATAAATCAAGTACAGTACAGGAGTCAGTCTTTCCGTATATTAAACTAAACTACACATACTTTGTAACAGAGTTTTCACAAAACCCAATCCCTTTAGTGTCTGCAGTATTAAAACTACGTTTTACCAACCAAATTAAACTATAAAAAATTCCTGCCGGCATCACACCAACCTTTTGTGGCGTTGGCAAGACTATTACTTTACTTTTTGTGTGCTGTTCACAGCCAAGACTTGATTAAACTCCATAAATGCGTTATGTTATACATGAAGCATCATTTACTGCATCTAATGTTGCATCTGATCTTTCAGTCTGCACTCGATTCCAATTAGCATTAGTATGAGCATATGAACTTGCTGGTAGAAGAGAACATCCAAATGCAGCATATTAGTTGATGCTGCCTTTCTTTACTAATGATTTTCTGCACTATCTTTAAATATTGCATACCTGCCCTCTGGACGCTTCAATCTTTTCATGTAGCCTCTTGCGCAGGACATCTACTGTGGAGAAGCTGGAGTCGACGTTTCCTCCTTTAAGAAGAAAAAAATAATAATAATAAAATGAGACCCATTAACTCAAAGGAAATCCTGAATCAACACACTGACATTAGAGTGTAAGTGAACTCTGTACCTTGAGGCTTCTGTGTCGTAGCTCCATTTACACCCTCAGTTTTGGGCCCATGTGGTTTTGCTGTAGCCGGGCTTTTCTGTGCAGCTGGAGAGGCCTTCTTTTGGGGTTTGGGAGTCTTTTCATCAGTTCCCTTGTCTTTAAAATGTTTCTTTTTACATTTTTTCTTCTTGTTTGGAGGACCAGGGTCACTCTTACCCTTGAAATGAACTACAAACAGACAAACACATGTTTTAATGATCACATACATTTAACAGAGTAATCATAGCGGTCTATTTCACTGCCTTGGCGTGTAACTGTCCGAACAGTTATCCGACCAGAAACTTTAGCATGTTTATGCAATGTGAACTAATCGAAGAAAAATAAGTCAGTATAGATCCTATGCTTTTCTGTCACTATGGAAAACCTCGCAATCATGTATTTTTCACGTGGTAGGTTATTGTGTTACTGGCTTTTTACTTAGGAGCTGCAACAATGAATCAACTGATTGACTCATTGTTGACTATTATCAGCAATTATATGTTTGAGTTTGCTTTTTCAAGAAGAAAGACATTAAAATCGACTGATTCCAGCTTCTTAAAATTTAAGATTTTCTGGTTGCTTTGCTCCTCTATGACAGTAAACTGAGTGTCATTGGGTTGTAGACAAAACAAGACATTTGAGGATGTCGTTTTGGGCTTTGGGAAACAATGATGGACAGTTTTCATAATTTTGAGGCATTTTATAGCCCAAATTACTAATCACTTAATCAAAAAATACCTGAGATGTTAACTGACAATGAAAATAATCAGTAATTGCAGCCCTACTGGATTGTCATTAGAGCTCCCAGACTGGGAACTAAACCACGGTTAGGCAATACAAACTAATTTAAGGAAAATAAGTCAGTTCAGATCTTATGATGTCTGCTACCGCAGTGATAACCTCATGATCATTTTGTTTCCTCATTTTCTAAGAAACAAAATCCAGTTTCAGCTGACACAGTGGTTAACTCTTCTCCTCAAAGACTGATGTAGTCAGCTGTAAACACTTTTGTATTTTGTGGTTGGACGACAAGCATAGCTAGACCTTAATTTTGAAAGTGCTTCATTCATTAGAAATCTGTACATTTTTGAAACTGGGTGTCTTGTACAACTTTTTTTTTAAATACATTTCTGTTGTTTAAGGCTGCGAATAACAATTATTTTGATTATCAATTTTCTTATGACTCCTTCAAATGAGGCAAATTATTTTCGCAGCCTCCAGTCACAGGTTGCACGTGTGATTTTCTCCCCAGATACTGCTTCATTGCAATCTTTTTTTAAGGCCTTGGAAGGGTAAATCTACAATGTTGTAATCCATCAAACTAATCAATTATTTCTTTGTCTAAAAAATGTCAGATAAAGAAAATGTTCCTCATAATTTTCCTGAATTTTCCAAATATCTTCAAAGAAATACACACATTTTAC
Organism: Chromis chromis; assembly: GCA_900302755.1. Classification (NCBI taxonomy): domain Eukaryota; kingdom Metazoa; phylum Chordata; class Actinopteri; family Pomacentridae; genus Chromis; species Chromis chromis. The sequence continues at coordinate 37,923 of OMNN01041896.1, forward strand.
AATAAGGACAGAAAACCAGAAGCACACAATGTTGATATTTTTATAGCTAAAAATGTAAAGTGAGATTTTTGCTATATAGGCCCAAACGATTGATATATTATGAAAATGTATTTATATTTTTCACAATTATAATTAACTTAATTTTCTGTAGATAGACCATTCCTTCTATTTGCCTTGTAAAGATGAACACTATCAGGAAAGGCTGCTGTTTAAACAGTGTGGCGCCTCCTTTGGTGAACTGTAATAACAAACCGGAATTTATATGCCACATACTGAGTTTTACACCTTTTTCTACAACAACTAGCACATAACTCATAACAGTATACACTATAGCTTCCAGTGACAGAGCAGAAAATTGTATTGGAAGGTGTAAATTAGCAGAAATATTAAGCTAACGTTACCAAACGGCCTCTTCTTTGGCTCCTGGTCTCGTTGAGAAAAGACTTTACTTGCAAGATTCTGAATGTACGAGTCCTTAGAGGCGAGATCCATGTCGACAAATGAACCGCCTTTAGTTCAGCTGCAACAAAATCAAAACGGAGAAATTCACGGATAAAAAAAAATGTCAACACATTTCTGTACGCACGTGTGTAAACCTAGCGGGGCGGCGCTTCACTAAACCGGAAGTAGTAACACTCCAACCGGTCCCCCACCGAGCGGAAACATGTCAGTTATGTAGCCGTTATGTAGTCGGTTGTTTCATCCATTTGCACTCGGTTTTCATCAATGTTTTGAACCAGCATGGCTTCACTGAAACCACTGCTGGCTTACACCAGCAAGGTGCTGCTGACACTAAAGAAACAGGTAAGTTATTTGTTTTATTTACTTCCCAAACAAAACGTTGTCTGAATGTCACCTGAGTTCAGTTTGTTTTATATCACTGCAGAGTCATGTCATTTACATCAAGAGGACTTTGTTGCTGCCCAGACTTCCACTCTTCAAACGTGCAGACGGTATGAAAAACTATGTTCATTAAGACACTTTTATTTGCACTTCTTTAACTTCCATTATTACAGAAAAGTAATGTCAGTTTTGTTTGCAAAAGGTATCATTAGTTTATATGATGAAGCTCAGATTCCATCCAAAAAGATTTAGTACCAGAAGAATGTTTCATCACGTACATGGTGTTTGACTTATTGGCACTATGAGGGCTAACTGAAAATGGTCATTTAGTAGACTGATGTTTTGGGAAGCATGCCTGTTGTGCGTCTGAAATGTGAATTACAATCACTCCCTATTTAAGATACCTTCTTTTTGTACCAAAGCATGGTAAATATCACACATCACATTTACACTTTGGAAAACGTATTTGTCGCATCTAATACTCAGCATGTTTCCAAATATTGCTTTTATTAACGAATTCCTTATAAAATAAATTAATTCTAACAATACACTATGCTCTGATGCAGCGGCCTCTCTCTATCTGTGGTCACTCTGTGATCTTGAACAATGTCCTGCCCACAGCATTACCTAATAATTTACACATCAGTTTTAATTAATCATATAGTAAATATTAATCAACTAAGGCATTTTAGTGAAGTGTTGGAGTTTGTCTTATTCAAATTTTGAAACCAAGAGTGTAATTTTTATTGCAAGTGTATATCAATTCTAAATATCGCTTATCGGTCTTCCTGATTACTAATAATCGGTTATCAGCCCTGAAAAAGACGATCAGTTATTCCCTACATTATAGTAAAACAAAGACAAATTACTCAGACTACAATATTACAATGTTACAATTTCATTTAGCAGACGCTTTTCTCCAAAGCAACGTACATCTGCGAAAGAACAACACAAGCAAAGATCTAGATAGAAGGCGAAATGGCCAGGAAGAACAAAAACTCTGCTTTAGGTCCTGATTGGGCACAATGCTGACAGACAGTGCTCGAGAAGTGCATTTTTTTTGTTTTTTTTTATAGCAGTAACAACAACATATTCCATATGCAACGCTGATAGCATCATCATCATCATTAAGTGCGTAGATATTTGTAAAAGAGCTGGGTTTTTAGATTTTTCTTAAAAGTAGAGAGGGACTCTGCAGATCGGATTGAGCTTGGTAACTCATTCCACCACTGGGATACGACAGAGGAGAAGACTACACACTGTGTATTATCTGTAATAAATCGAGCAAGATCTTGCAAAACAATTCTAGTTTGATAACATGCTAAAAAAAAAAGTCAGAATGTCACAAAATCAACTATTTAAAATATTTAATGTCTTTGTTCAACTCTGTTATGAATAACTTTTGTGAATTTTTCTTATGCACTTCATATATTTGTGAAAAAAAACATCTGGGGTAATATCTATAGCTTATTCCTTAATTAAGTGTTTTACATGACTTTATCAATTTGCAGTTAGATTCCTTAAAGAATCCACTTTGCACTGTACATTTCCAGGCAGGTTCGTCAACTTCGGCCGACTGTCCAGCACCACAGCAGCCAAAGCAGCGAAGGGAGAAGACTCTTTCCTCAAATGGTTCCTGCTGCTCATCCCTGCCACCACCTTTGGCCTTGGTACATGGCAGGTACAGCATAGTCACTTTTTGCTTTCACTTTTTAGGTAAAGAATCCTGATGTGTCTTTGTTGTTGTTGGATA
>OMNN01041904.1:0-16814 GCA_900302755.1 Chromis chromis
GTCAATCAAACTTGTTCCACTGCATCCTGTTGATGCTTGATCAGAATGGGGTCCAGGAAATTTGGAGGTCAAATCAACATCTTGGGCCATTGTCATGTGCCTCAAGATGTTCCTGATTGTTTGATGTTTTTGCCATGTGGTGGGGTGCATTTTCCTGTGGGGGAAGGCCAGTGACATTTGGGATTGCCATTTGCATGAGGGAGTGTGCTTGTTCTGGGACAATGTTTATTTGGGTGTCTAAGTCTCATCAACACGGATGGCAAAATCCAAGGTTTTCCAGCAGAACACCACATAGTATCAATATGATCAGTGTTATTCAATTCACCTGTCAGTGGTCATAATGGTGTGGCTGATCGGTGTAGCAGCTACCAATGTGATCAAAATTAGTATTGTTAGTGTGTTATTGTGTGATCAAATGGCTCAATAAATGTTGTATTGTACAGAAAATTTAACCCTTCAAAACCATCTTTCTCAATAAATCGTCAAAACATTTTAGCTTCCTGAAAAGTCTTGAGCTTCACTTTACTCTGCCAGCTGAGGAGGAGATGGCTGTTTTGAGTGATGAGGTCCCTATGGAGGGCTGTTTGACATTTTAAAGTGTTGCCTTTGACGGCGTGTGCTAAGTTAAGCTCTTTGCTTAGGTGAATAATTCATTAGAGAAACGCCATGTTTCAAAGCTTTGATGTGTTGTGCCTTGTTCGATGGTGTATTCTTCCACCCAGGCACCTTGTCCTCATTCTGGAATATCTCACTCTGGGTGGCGTTGGGGGTCTTCACTGCCTTACTTCCTGTATTACCCAAACCGTGGGGCATCCTGTTCTTCCTGGTCTCCCTCATTCTTCGAGCCATCTACACCATGGGCCTCGGCCCGGCTCTGCTGCTGCTGGGCACCATCAATGTAAGTAAAGGAAGATTTGTGGAGGGGTTGTCGAGAGAGATTTCAAAGATTTGTCATTTCCTGAGCTGTAAATTGTTCTATTTTCAGCTATTCAACAAGTTAGTCTTTCTCGTGAGTTTTGTGGGCAACCAGGGGACGTTCACTCGAGGCTACAAAGCAGTCGTGATGGACATGCTCTTCATCTACCATCTGGGCTATGCCATCATCTGCGTCCTGGGCCTCTTCGTCCACGAGTTCTTCTACAGCTTCTTGGTAAGAAATCTCCTTTTTCCGCTGCGATTGATCGATCATCAGCACTGCACTTATGAGAAATAATTGTTCTGAGTAATTGCTGATGACTCACTTCGCAGCTGTTCGACCTGGTGATCCGAGAGGAGACGCTGCTCAACGTGATAAAGAGCGTGACGCGAAATGGACGCTCCATTATCTTGACAGCCGTCCTGGCCATCTTTCTTGTCTACTTTTTCTCCATCATCGGCTTCCTCTTCCTCAAGGACGACTTCCGCATGGAGGTGAATCCCCTTCCTGCATCAGGTCAGAGCACTTTATAAAACACGCCAGTGCATTAATGTGACCCTACAACATGAAGTAAACAATTTCTACAAAGCTAAAAAGCAGAATTATTCAAGCAGCCTATTTAATTGCAATGTCCCCTGTGTTAAAGTCATCCTCTATCTCCCTTCATCTCCTTTCAAGTGTATACTCTTTAAAAAAGACTACAATTGGAGAGAGAGAGAGAGAATTATAGTTGTGCTTTGTACTCCTAAGTTTAACCTTAGTTAACTTAAAATGTGCTAATATTCACTCTTTTCTGTTACTGTTTGTGTTGTTTCTGTGCTATGATCTGTGTCTCAGTCCTCCAGGTCAAGGTAATCCCAAATCTTTTAGCAGAAGGCAACTGGACTTCTTTTTTTGGTTCTTGAACCTCTCATTCAGGAGGCTTCCTCATAGGTGAAGCTCCTTCGAGAACCAAAATAGAAGTCCAGTTGCTCTCCACTGAAGCACTTGAGGTTGCTTGTATGCTGTTTTTCCTTTTTTTTCTGAACCTGTAAATAACTGCTCTCAAGAAATAATGACTTTCAGACCTCAAGCAAATAAAAGTGTGACATTTTGGACAATAACTCTGAACTGAGGCTCAGAACAAATTAGCAGCACAACTTCGGTTTCGCTACGATCCATTAACTTAAATGAGTCTTTAGATTTGTCTGCATAATTTTAAATTTACATTTTCATAATAAAAGCTGTCAAATCAGTGTTTGAATATAAAGAATCTCTACCTAAGTAATTGTCGAACATGTACAATATACTGTATATATACACATACAGACACATGTTTTAAAAACACTGTGCAGACTGTGGGTGTGTTAATGAGCTCCGGCACCGACGGTCGGGAAGACATCCTGCTAGCACATGTGCACCTGTTGCATAACCTGGTGGCCGCGCCATCCTGTGTTTTGCTGAATAGAGCACAGCAGGCACAGCAGAGCAGTGGTGGGTTATGTAACCAGCTGGGCTCACGCCTGTCTGTACGTTAGCCGAGGGCTGACTGGAGGTGCAGTCGTCAAACCTGAGGAGCACCCTGTCCACGCTGCTGCCACCTCGGGGCTCTGACCCTTCCGTCGCTCCTCACACTCCCCACACTCCCCACGTCACACCCACTCTTCTTCTTCCTCCGCCTCTTGCCTCCCAGCCCTGCCCTCTGTGCTCCAGGACTGTCAGGGAAAAAGGGCCTTTTGGTGACACTCTGGTCCAGGTGTACAGCTGCCTCCTTCTGCCTGTCTGTCTGCCTGAGCCGATCACACTCAGGCGGTGCAGCTCCTCTGCTGCTCAGGGCTTTACCGATGTGCAAATGATTTGTTCAGGTTTTTTCAGCAACACTTCACCGCCCACCCAGCAGCTGCTACCTCAGTTTACATAATGTCTGACTATATCTTTCTTGCTGATTTCACCGGCGCTGATGAGTATTAGCGGGAAAGAAGTTTTTTAATGCAGGATTAAATCATTTCACTTTCGTTTGGAAACACTCAGTGCTGTTATTATAACCCGACTGCACATAAAGCTCCCCTTTTTCCCTCATCTTTTTGTAGGAAAAAAGAATGTATCGAATAGCACTGGAGTTGCAGACTCATGTGTGAAAGGCAGCTGCCCTGATTCAACACCCAAATCAGTTTCTGGTAAGTTTGATGATTAAATGAAATATTTTTTCCTCCCTATTGTGAAAGTCACTGTTGAGTGGACAATTCTGAAGATTTTGTGGTTTGACCGGGGTGGTGGGTGTGTATGTGACCTTTCCGGCAGTAGTCAGTTCCTGAAAGGTTACTCACACACACACTTAGGCATGCACACACACACACAGTCATACACTGTTACACACACACACACACGCACACGCACACAAAGAAACTTGATGAGGCAGAGGGGGTGACTCACACTCCTGTTTGTTTTCCTGCGTCTCCATGGATCACCTGCACTATAGGGGCACACACGTGATCTCATCCACATCCTTCACCTCCTCTTTTTCCTCGGCACTCATGCTGTGTGTGACTTTACCTTTTGTATTGTATGTTTTATAAATAGCATTTCTTCATAGTTTATAGAGCTTTAATTCTTTTTCAGATTTTTTTACTGTTCATTCACACATTCGAGGCAATGAAGGAGGTGAAGGTGATTTAATATCTGCCGCTCAATGGAGTCAGCTGAGTGATAATTTTTTTGAATTAGGTCAGACTGTATTTGAATAATAAAGAGGGTTTTTTTTTTTCTTCCGGAATTGGAATGCTAGTTTTCTTTCACACACTCTTAGTTCTGTTTAATTTCTAATTTCTAATCAATTTACTTAAATTCAGACTAATAATATGACAAATACAGTCAGATTTTGTGAGATTTCCCCAAAACAATTAAGCTGTGAAGAAGCAACTGCTATGAAAAAAAACCAAAAAAACAGAAGTGTCAGTCTTGTGCAATTTGCCTACAGGCCATAACACAACTGTAGATATTTAGCAGCTCATACTGTACATTTAATCTTGCTTTTTCTAATATTTTCTCTTAACAATAAATTCTCTTTTTTATTTTAAGATTTTCTCTGAGGCTCTCTGTGAACTCTTGACCTTAACTTGTTGTTCTCTGTGTTTGTTTTGTTATAGTTGAAGAAAACGTCACAGAGCGGGTGTGCGAAACGCTCCTCATGTGTATAATCACTGTGCTGAATCAGGGGCTTCGTAATGGAGGAGGAGTGGGGGACATCCTCAGGAGACCCTCCAAAGAGGTGACACAAAGTAGTTTGTTAGAGAGGAGCCTTTTTTTTCTATAGATTAATATAGAACTCCATTTGTATTGACTTGAACATAAAAAAGATAGGATTTGTGTGTGTTGTTTGTTCTGTTTAAGATAAAAAAACAACGGTAGTGAAGTTAAAATGATGCATTTTCTCTATATTTTACCTTTAACTCGACCACCCAGGAGCCTCTCTTTGCTGCCCGAGTGGTTTACGACCTTCTGTTCTTCTTCATCGTCATCATCATCGTTCTCAACCTCATCTTCGGTGTCATCATCGACACGTTCGCAGACTTGAGGAGTGAGAAGCAGAGGAAGGAGGAGATCCTCAAAACCACCTGTTTCATCTGCGGTGTGTACAGCCATGTGGTACTGAGTACGCAAATGACAGATAAAACTGCATATTTGGAAGAATAATTCATATTAAACGGAGCTCACGTCTTGCAGGGTTGGAGAGGGACAAATTTGACAACAAGACGGTGTCCTTTGAGGAGCACATCAAGTCCGAACACAGCATGTGGCACTACCTTTACTTCCTGGTTCTGGTGCGGGTGAAGGATCCGACCGAGTACACCGGCCCCGAGAGCTACGTGGCCCAGATGATTGCAGTCAGTACACCCAATACACACACACTGCTGTCTTTGTAATACAGTTTTCTGCACCTCAAAGGCTGCATGACGCAGGCTGTTCTGTTATCAGAATACTGTAGCTTAAGTGAAAATATATTTTTCATGTTTACAAGGCATACAGCAGTGAGAAGAAATCTGCACTGCAATATTCTGAAGGTGGCACATAAACACAAGTCTCTGTTTATTATTCCAGGAACATATGGACAAACAGACACATTCATTTCACCCCCTAATTCATATTTTGTAGGCAAGCTGCACCAAGCAGATGAGCATACAGAATGTCTCAGTGCAGGAGTCCTCAAGTTGCACAGCCATCCCCCAGTTAGCAGACTTGCACAGTGTGCTACAGAAGCGTGATCCTCTACAGCAGACGAGCGATCGAAAAATGAGACTGAGCCTCTAGGCCTGTGCCAGGCATCCCAATTTATTCTCCTTCTCCGTCTCTGCTGGAGAGAGATGGCTCTCCGTGCTCAGGTAGTCTTCACTATGCTGAGCTCCTAACCTGCTGCGACACAGTGTGGTTAAATAGTAATTAAACCCAGTCCGGCTCTATTATCATCAATGCGCCAACTTGCTGCACTGACACACAGACAAGAAGTTGAAGGATGTAAGGGCAACTAAAGGTGTTGCTGTTAGGTTAATGGATTCAAATGAAGCCTCGGAGCACAATGGCACATTTAGTGATTAACATTCGGCCGTGATGGGCATAAAAATGGTGGCATTATAATGAACAATTTGCATAACAAACAGGTGATAGACGCTGAATTAATATGCATCAGCAGGTCTTCCAACAGGTCGGCTCTCGGATGCCGGGCCAAGGTATTGCTGGGTGATGAGGTAATGATGAGTCAGGAATTTATACTAACACCTCCTAATATGCTGCAAAACGGCAACACACAAACATTAGGGTAACGGGCTAAACAACTTGTCCAGTTTGTTTGTTCATGCAGTTCTTGTGTGTTTTATAAAGCTATAATCATTCATGATAATATCCTGCAACAATGTTAAAATTAAAATAAAGAAGCTGTCCTGCAGGCAGATTGTAGTGGGGGTTTCACCTACTTGTGAGGTGCATGGAGATGTGACAGTGTAATTCGTCAACTCCAGCAACACTTGCTGTACTAAAAACAACTTTACTGTCAGACTGATGCATTCTAGCATCAACATTTAAAAATATCATCAGAAGCTCCGGTAAATAGATTCAGATCTAGAGTTTTCATCTGTAATAAATATTCATGAGCAAAACAGAAGAAAACAGATTTAAAGTTGACCAAAAAAAGCATCCAACCATCTAATTAATGTTATTGTTAAGGGTTAACACAGAATACACACCTAATCTGCTTCGTCAATGCAGGAAAGTATGGAAGAAAAAGTAAAGAATGTATGAAATATAACATGTAAGAGTTTTTTTTCTTTAACTGAGCAACACCGACAGTTTTTGAAAAATATATATATTTTAATTTTTTCTAGGCCAATACCAATGTATCAGTAACCAAGGAGATCAATAACAGATATTTGTGACTAATATATATTTGCAGATTTTTTTTTTGCCATGATCTAGGTGGCAAAATTTTGAATAACGTAAACTCCGACACAAAACGTAGCTAAAATGCCTTTGCTTGTTTAGCTTTTACATTTATTTAAATAAAAGAAACTTTTCCACATTTACCCTTAAGTGTTGATTGGCTGTTACTCATGATATGTAACCAATCAGATAGTGTTGTGGGCGGGACATTCCTCAAGACTACAAAGTGATGACTACAGATAAAGAGAGGCGGCTGCATCAGAGCCAAATTAACGCAATTTGAAGATGATTATTATTATTTTTTAAAAGGGAAATCGGTTAAAAAAAAATTGCAACACTGTAAGCGGAAAAATACTGAAGATTGGATCCAATAATTGGTTGACCTCAAATAACCACAGAAAACTAAAGACTGGTTTTGTGCTTTTCCTTACTGGTTTAAAAAAATAAATAAATACATACAAATCTCGCAAAATTGTTGTAGCTTTTTCTGTGTTACAGGATTCTTTTTTCTGGACAACCAGTAATTTACATGCAGGGCAACCAATTAAGTATTCATAACATTTGTACCATGTTGAGGAGTATTAGTTTAATAATCTATGTCCTTTCCTGACCTTCCGCCTTATAGCTTATATTGTCTGGTTTGTCTCTTTGAACTGGAGACTATAAACTAAAAAAGTCTGCCTTACAAATTGGGGATGGAGAGTTTGGGTTATAAGCATTTACCAGACAGGAAGGATCTAATGAAAAGATGCTTGTAGTTGCCCTGAGGATGCCCTATTAGGAACTAAAGATCTTAGTATCTCAGACTTTCCTGCTTCAGTCATGACCAATCTTTTAAAATCTACCTCTTGTGAGTCAGTGCAATACTAAATCGACAACCTGCTAGTTAGATATTCTTGATGAGAAAGCACAGTTGTATTGATATAAGCCAAATTAGAAAGTGTTAAAAGTTCATGATGCTGATTTCTGCAGCAGTTTGCTCCATTTGTCTTCTCTACACCGCAGCTTTGACTCGATGCTTAGGTGGGAACCCTTTAAAGCCTCATTCTGCAGTTTGGAGCTCCACTTATTAAACTCCATCTTTATTGTACTCTGCTGCAAGACAGCACTGCAATTTTAGCGCAACACTGACAACAGCTACGATACAAATTAAAATTCTGCCCTGTCTGTGTTGGAAAAGAGCTGAAACCTGATGACCTCAAACACACACACACACACACACACACACACACAGACAGACACACACAGCTCCAGCCTCTCATAATGACTGCATCTGGCTGGGTTGGATAAAGCAATGTCGGTGCCAAGCAAAAGAATAGGATCTTGTTACGCCGGGTGTCTGTTCTGTCGGTGTGCTGTGCATGCGGATGTGAATCAGTGTGCGGGTGTTTGTGTGTAGAATTATGACAGCGACTACAGGCCTAGCAGGTACTGCAGCAGCCACAACGCGGTTACATAACCCATCTCAAGTGACCTGCTAATAGCTCAGCCCTGCCTGGCACGTGCTCTCCTGTCCCTTTCTCTCTCTCTGTCTCACACACACACACACACACACTCACTAACACACACACAGACATGCACACGCTGTCACTATTACATCGTGAACCCTTCCATTTACTGTACAACACGCATGTGACACTGCATCTGTGATAAAAAAGTCAGCAGCAGAAGTGGACTAAAGGGCCCGGCGTTTATGATGTAGAGTGAGGGCAGAGGTCAGGTTTTTCTTAATGAGATGTAGTGGCTCTTTATAACCTGCTCTGCTTAAGAACCTTGCTGTGTGTGTGTGTGTGTGTGTGTGTGTCCGGTGATATCTGTATACTTGTCTGCTTCGCTCTCTGGGTGCTGTGTCATTGTATCTCTTGGTGCTGTATCTTTGTAGTTGTTGATTACAAGTGTTGTGCAACTACATTATTCAACAAGCCTAAGTTTCCTCTATTTTTAACTGAAATGCTCGACTCCAAGCGCTGTGAGACATAATAGAGATCATCATAGGCACTAAAAAAAAAACCACCTGATTTATAATGAATAAATTTTATCTTTTTCACAATTAGTGACTATTAAGGTGTCCAAATTAACAATCTTAACTGCAATGGCATTAAAAAAAATTAAAATGACCACTTGTATCTGGAGATAGCAAGCAAGTTCTTACATTTTAGAATCTATAACCATCAAATGTTTAGTTTATTTTCTTTTGAACTAAGGCAATCATTCATTACATTCATTACTTAGTTGCATTGTTAGAGAATTAAAAAATACAGTATAAATGTACTAAAAATCTTTACTTCAAGCATCTGATGGAAATATATTATAATGACATCATAGTTTCTTCATATTTAATCCACATACAATGATTGAATAAAAATCTGGACACATCCTAAACATGGCTAAAGGCAGATAAGAATATAGTCCTACTTGTATTTGACAACACTATCAGACTTCAGTGACATCTGAGGTTGTTCCCACCCTGTGTAACAGCGCTGACCTCACTTTACAGCTTTATTTTGTTTAGGTACAGTATGTACACATGCATTGCGAAATGCGCCGGCGATAAGGTGACAGCAGCAGAGCGAGAAGCACATGAATGTCTGTAAATTCATGCTCGCTGATGTGTTCAAATGGATCAATGAAGCAACACTAAAGCCTGACTCATTCAGACAGAGCAGCACAAGTACACAGTGGAGGTACTGTACAGTTTAATGAAGAGCACCAACCGTTCAGATTCTGTACAGTCACTGTTTGACTGTATCCCAATGACGCTTTAACCAGCATGAGTTAAATTCACGTCTTTGAGGTTACTTAATCCATCAGTTACAGATGAGCATCCGATCGCCGTCAGTTCCAGTGATGTTGGAGCTTTGTCTTTGAGCTCACAGAGGCTTCACTGTGTTTTTGAAACTGTGAGAAAGGAAACTATTCTTTTTATATGTTGATGCCAGAGGCCCAAATTAGCCCGAAATTTTCAGCTTCTACAGAATGATTCGATTCATACTGTGCAGCTGAAGCAGTTGGGCTGCTTCTCCTGCAGTCATCGGGGGAAAGAATATTCTAGTCAAAAGGGAGAATTAGTGAGCAAAAAACAACCAACAATAAAATTATACTAAGTAATAGGTGTACTTGTAATCAATTTTCCTTTGCCTGATTTAAAGGGGCCCCTTTCTCTGTTTCTGCATCTCTAACGCTCAGTTGAACAATGATTGTTAGAATGTTAACAGCTGCTAAGTATGAGCATTTTAATATTTTAAAGTTAGCCTTCCTAATGCTACAGTTAGACTCAGAGCACAGCTCTAATGAGCTGAAGTTGTTAAGCTACAGCTTTTAATCAATGAAAACTGAGACAGTGAGACAAAGTAGAGCCTGAAAAGCTCAGAGGTGTCCTGAAATGACAGTGGCATGGGAGGTAAAATGTTGATTTAGGCAACAAAAAGGCTCCCATACGTAGAGATAGGTGACAAATTAAAGGAAAAACCAACATGATATGTCTTAGTCAGATGTTTTGCCACCACATGTGTGGATTTTCCAAGTCTTTGCAACACTACTGCAGGGATGAATACCATTCTTCCAATAGATTTCCCCTGATTTGTTGTTTTGATGATGATGGTGAAGAGCACTGTTGGCCTAAAACCTCCCATAGGTTTCCAGGTGTGTCTACATCTGGTGTCTACGAAGGCCACAGAATCATTGTTCATCAAATCATCTGTCGCCCTGGAAGAGATCACTCCCCATCAGGATAGAAATGTCTCATCACAGGATAAAGCTGATCACTCAGTTTTGCATTGATTTGCTGTGACCCTTTCCTCTGAGGGGACAAGTAGGAAAGTAGCAAAAGTCCCCCTCAGTATAAACGAGCCTTTATTTTTGTTTTTCTGCAACCTCATATCGCTTGAAAAACAAGTTTGCAGTGCCTTCCTGTTCTCATGTACGGTGTTTTTTTCATATTTTCTAGCCAAAAGCATAATGTGTCACAACAATTTTCCAGATTTGCAATGACTTTAATTTTAGAATTAAGCAAGGGGTTGTCACTGCTTACTGTTATGTAACAGTGATGTGAGTTTTTTAAAATAGTTTTTAATTTAGTTTTTAATGATGATAATTTCTTGTCCCTGTTGATATATGGCCAAGTTGAGATTTGAAGCAGCAATCCGGTGATATGTCCCGGCTATTAATGTCTCACTTAGCAAAGTGTGGTAAACTCATTAATTAAAGCAAACAAAAACAAAGAGCCCACACACTCCACATCCCCTGTCCACCCTCAGACTACACTCCCCCTCACGTCCTCGTCTTTGTCCTCAGCGTCTCGCACTCTGATCAGTCTTTCTCTCCCTGCAGTCTATTCTTATATAAGAGTAGGTGGGAGAATACCTCACTCCTCCTACTGGACTTAATGTGGTGCCAGTCAAATCCCACTCTCTCAAAAATTCCACCTTTTTAAGTAATTTTTATCAGAAGAACCGGCAAAGGAATATTACATAAGATCAGCTGATGGCAGTCTGTCTCTGTGAAACCTATCTCACTCGAAGGGATGCACAAGAGCTCGCATGTCGTACAACACACACACACACTTCTTCCCGTCGCCGTACGCTATGTACATATCCATGCAGATGCACGGCGACAGTACACACACCCACACGACCGAACGCAGACACACTTAAGTCCATTACATAATTCTATAGGTTTGTTTTCTCGCCGCTGCAGATGGTTTTCTCTGTCCACAGCGCTGTTGGAGAAACAGATAATAAACCAAACATCTATGTTTTGCATGAGAGCATCCGCACGCACACGCAACACTATACTCCCAGTTGTGTTCTTGATAGACGACAGTGACTCATCCCTACATCAACAGTGTGTTTATGGAGTGGGTGAGAATTGAAATGCCAGTTACTGTTCATTTAGTGTATTATTGCTATCTGCAGTATCCAAGAGACAGCAGTGCTGCTTAAAAAAAAATTTACACCGTCGAGCGCAAAACGGAGAGCAGCTTCCATCCTGATGAGATGATTAATATTAAACCTCCACGCCCGTCTCCAGTTAGCACTACCACACTGTTTACTCTCCTCCTGCAGTCTGGCTTTAGCACTGTAATGCTCCCTACGTGTCTATGCAAATCTTCTCTGTCGGTTTCTGTGCCAACTTACTGTTGCTGCCGTCTCTGACCCATTGATTCAGCTTTATTTTAGCCTTTCACCTTTCTAACTGTTTCCTCTGTGTTCCGTCTCTCCCTTTTCACCCCCAGGAGAAGAACTTGGAGTGGTTCCCTCGTATGAGAGCCATGTCTCTGGTGAGCAGCGAGGGAGACAACGAGCAGAATGAGATGCGATCCCTGCAGGAGAAGCTGGACAGCACCGTCACTCTGGTGGCTCAGCTCTCGGGCCAGCTGGCTGAGCTCAAGGAGCAGGTAGAATATCAGTTCAGGTCGTTTTTCATGCTGCTCTGAGCCTTGTGGTAGTCTGAAGTGACTACAACTGGCTTGTTGAAAACTATATTTCATAATAGCACCTTGTTCAGTCGCTGCTCAGTTGACTGTAGCACATGGACTGTGAACTCCACGTGCCACCTGACCTTGAGTCTTCTTTCACCTAAAAACACCCGCAGGGGAAGAGGTCACATGAAACGGGCCGCTTCAGCAGTCTCATTTTGCTATCCGTCTCTGTGCCGAGTTCACTGATCTCGACGGTTTCTGCTACCGAACGCAGCACGACAGGTGACTGTAACGTCAGCAATCAGCGCGACTGTGAGCCGCCAGTGAGCCTCTGGCTGTTTGGATGACTAGCTCTGCTGCTACAGTGTGACTGATCACTCGCATCACCTGCCTCGCCTGCATGTGATCCCAGTCACAGGCCTGTCCTTGTTCCTCTTCTGCCAGATGTGCGAAAACAGCTCCTACCGGGAGAGGATCACACTTTAATAAACAAAACAACAGCTCAACATCGACCTCGCCAAGCAGTAAAGTTGGTAACATCTCCCCGCTGGCTGCGATCCCTCATGAAACCCCTTCTAATAACCACGGTTGTGTGCTGCTGAAGCACCCGTGAGCAAAGACAGCAAAGCGTTATCTTTGAGTCTGTTTTGAGTCAACTGCATGCAGTCATATTCTTATCTAGGTTTACTGTAGTCTATACTGACTAATAAGAAGTCATGGGGTTACCGAGGATGTTACTCCACCTTTACAGTAAACATATAAGAGGTGAGTGTGTTTACGCAGAACTAAGTGAGACCCAACAATAGCCGTGCAGTCACGAGCACTGGCCCGCAGGCCTCACACCAGACTCTTTCTGGCTTGGAGGAAAGTTCTCCTGCTGCTCCTCCTTCATTACAACCTCAGCTGACCACGGCGCTCTGCTCTGTCACAGCTGAGGTTGTGTTCATGTGTGTTGCTCGTTGGTTGTGTGGTTTTCAGGGTTCTGCACAGCCTCCCTGACTTTCTTTAATATGCATTACAGTTCATGGTTTATAGAACCAATGGACACCATTTATGACGTCAACAATAAAAACCACTGCAAATGTGATAGTCACTTCTGATTCATGAAATTCCCCCCCTACACACACACACACACACACACACACACACTTACACAACATCATGTCACGGTTCCGCATACAAACACTCCCACACATGACTCCGTCCACTAATGAAGTTTCTAAGGGACATTACAGTTTCCAGTCACAACAACAACACTGCTGAATGCAGTTACTTGAAGATTTCTTTCTTGTAACACTTCAGGAAATTGAAAATGAACATCCAACTGTTTGCAGTGTTTGAAATGACAATTTCAAGAGCCCTTGTTTTTCCATCCAGTATATTTAGGAACAAACGTCAGCTAATCCTGATTCATTTCCTAAAGTAATGAGCCACAGATAAAATTTGATTCATCTAAATAATTCACATCCTCTCAAAGCAGAGATTTGAAGCATCATTTTACCTGCAGTGCCAGTTCAAATAGATAAATGCCTCCCTCTGCAATGCTATAATTATGTGTCAGCCACTTGTAATATTGTATCTTGCATAATAAACTGCCCACTGGGACAGTAATACATGTTTGTACATCATGTGTATGGTGCAGTCCAGCCCAGGCTGATGTGTTTTCTCTCTGTTGCCTCCACAGATGACAGAACAGAGGAAGAACAAGCAGAGGCTCGGATTTCTTGGTCCTCCCCAGCCCAACCACCACATCCCGGCCCACTGAGGGGAGTAAAGCTCCAACGGGACACAGTGACTGCAGCCTCGCTATAAAACCAGGCAGAGACATGCAGACACACAAACTCCAGCCTTAAGAACAATACAGATGTACACCGACAATTACTGATGTCAAGCTGCAAGAGGCGAGTGTTGACTCATACTTTTGACATAGTGCCTTGTGTGTGACACAAACACTGCCTTATTGGATACAAAATGTGCCTTATGTGCCCACTCAGCTGCAAGGAGCACACTCTGCAGGCCGTCTGTACACACCGTCGTACACAAACGTCTTGGTGAATGATTGGCCAGGCGCGGCACACATCTGCCAGTGTAGTGTCAGTGTGCCAGACAGAGGTCGAGGCCAATGTTAGCGTAAGGTTAACGGTTAAGTGCTGTCAAGTTGTGGACAGCCACGTCTCGGCCTGCGTTCCACCACTGTCGTAGTGCCGATCAGCCAGACTCACAAAGGTCAGTGATTGGTCTACAGGCCTCCGGGGGGGAAAGCGTGCACGCTGACATCAAGTATTGTCCCTTTTACCTTTTCTGTTGGTATTTATGAGAACATTTCTGGTTCATAACTGGAGTATTATTTCTGAAAAAAGAGGAATCACGCTGCCTTACTCATTAACGTTTATAAATGGCACATTGCAATTGCTGAAAGTGCACTTTAAAAAAAAAAAGTAAAACCAGTAACTGGAAACATTTGTTAGTTTGGGGGATTATTGTTGTGTTTATGTATGCATTCACTGCACCACTTCAGTTGCCTTTTTACAGATTTCTACAGAGTATATAAGTAACAGAAATGTGAATACAAAATAATGATTACCTGTGCAAAACTTACTTGAAATCTCTTTTAAGTCTTAAATCTTATATTGGTACATAATGTAGTGCTGACGGAAGGTGGTAAGCTCACGGTTCTGTGTTACAATATCTTTGTGTCTTTAGCGATATTAGCTAATACCGTAATATTTACTGTATCTGCTTGTATCATCTTCTACTGTGTCTTAAAGTTTTTTTTTAGTGTAAATCATCTCCACCATTCTCTCTTGGACTGCAGTTGATTGTTAAGTCTGTGTTTTAAACTTGCACAAACGAATGGCAGATTACGAGTGTGTGCGCTTGATGGTAACTGTCCTGTGACACTTTCTGTTGAAACAAAATGTATAGAAAGATGTGTTTTATGTGGTCAGATGTTATAATAATAAATTTGTAACAAGATTTATGTGCGTGTCTTGAGTCAGCAGCCAGTTGTTGTTATAGGGGATGAATGAGTGCACTCCCCCACCTCAGATTTACCCTGACCCCCACTGCACCAAACCACCCACACACTCAGTGTTGGCTTACTTACACTTGTGCTTGTCCATGATGGGAACCCGGGACCTTGGAAAAGACCCGCCTGCATTCAGACGAGCTCATATTTCAGCTCGTGCAGCACGTCCAGTCATCTAATATTAAAGGCAAAGCCAACAGATGCATTGTGCATGCCGTCACTGTGCTGCTTTTATTGACACACTCTTGTTATTTCATTTATTAATAGCTGATATGATGCACGGAAAGAATCTTAATTTTGGTCTTCATATAGGTCTTCTTCATTATCCAAGCTGAGTATCTTTTCAAAGGTGAAGTTAAGTAATTAATTTACAAAACGAGAGATTGGGCTTGTTTTATAGATCAGCCAGAGGAACAGCTGCAGTTTCTAGGAGGCGTAGATCAACTAATTTTAAAGAGTACAGATGAGGATTTGTTGAAACAAACAGACGTAACTGTAACGAGGGTCTAACAGCTAAAAGTTATAGCTGCCTAATTGGTTGAAGCGCTATGTGATGACGTGTTGTAAATATGCGCTATATAAATAAAATTGAATTTACTTGATGACGCTAAAAGTAATGAGGAAAGGGCTGACATATGGATAGATGAATAAAAAAATACATAAGTGGTTAAAATTGATAAGAAAAACAGTGATGCATAAACTATTTAAATGGTTAGTTAATACTTTAAGTGGTAGCAGTGAAGTGCAGAATTGACCAATGCATCCTGAACACTGACAGTTCAATTGTACAAAGAAATCACTGTAAGCGTGTCCACTTATATGTCTGAAGCTCTGCTTATACTGAGGCCCGTCATCCACATTAGTTATTCAGCACTCATTCCTTATGGAGGAGGATCATTTAAAACTGCGGCAGCTCGATTATCTGCGTGTTTGCGCTTGTGTACCATATTTGAGATGATAAACGAGTCCCAGAAAGTAAACTGGTCTTTTATCCGGTTCCTGTCATTTACCCTCTACAGAGAGGACCATCCTTCTTGGCTCCAGTTCAGTGTTTACGCTGGCAGGCCTGCATTTGCTCCTGCTGCCTGTGACAGCCATTAAAATTAGTTCACGCAGTGCCATAATGGTGAGCAGCTGTCACTGCATAGACAAGAAGGGTAAAGTGCAGCATTACTGGAATGTATTGCACTCAGACAGGGAAGGGAGGGAGAGGGTGATATCAGGACTGTCATTACTGTCTGGCAAAAGTCTCACGGCCATATTGTGATGCCACCGCTTCAGCCTGCACTGCTTCCAAAACAGATAATTTTATCGGCCGAGATGTGCGCTTTGACCATGAAGGGAAAACATTTAACTTTGATGTCTACTTAGTGAAATATTGAATTACTTCGAGGAATACATAAGGCTTTATTTCACACCGTCTGTACACACTGGACCTTGTCACGTGACCAGTGTATTATTTACTTTATCAACACAACCTTAGACACATTTGGATCACTTCTGAATCTCTTTGCAAACAGCAGTTAAGAGTCACATGCTTAGCCTGTGTGTATTCAGTAGAGAGAATGAGAAAACACCCAGAGAAGGTCAATAAATACAGGGCAGCGTCCCAAACACCTCTGTGGCTGGAAGCAGTTTGACTGAGTCAGGCGTTTTGACTTAAATGAACTCGAAGGAACCGACACAACGTCTTGTAGATACGTTCATTTGCATTTAAACAGTGTATTTAGCTGGATATAAACAGAATCTAATGGATGTAAATGTATAAATGTCATAATAATTAAAATACTAGAGGAGCATTCAGTCTTTTTTTTTAAATTGCAGTGAAAGTTGTTGTGTTTCATGTCAGTAGAAGTATTGATTTGTCCTTGCAGTTTCCTCTGAAGACTCAAAGCAGCATGAGTTGCCACCAGAATTAGATATCATTCAGGGTTTTTTTTTCACGCCTTGGAAGATCAACTGACCACACAGAGAGCTGTTACTTAGCGAGTAGGAAGACGGAAGGTCCCTCGTCATTGTCATTTTTTATAAATAAACATGCC
>OMNN01041914.1:0-14321 GCA_900302755.1 Chromis chromis
TTTCGGCTATTGATTAACACGCTGGAGCCAAGATACCGCATCCCGTCACGACAGCAGGTCAGCCAGGTGGTCGTGCCAAAACTCTACCAGGAGGTAAGAGCTCATGTGGTTGAGATTCTCCGGAGGGCTGATACTGTGTCTATCACAACCGATGGGTGGACATCTAGAGCCATGCAGAGTTATATCACTATAACTGCTCATGTGATCAATGCGAGTGGGAATTGGCTGGCTTTGTGCTTCAGACGTGACCTCTATTGGAGTCACATACAGGGGCTAACATAGCTGAAGTGCTAAAGGAAGATTTTTTTCCTACAAATAAAAGATCATATTATTTGGTAATAATTTGTCTGTAGCTCATTTTGATTTTTAAAAAAAATCGTGAGAAAATCATATCGTGAACAAAAAATCGTGAACCGTATCGAGTCGTGACTTTAGTGTATCGTTACATCCCTAACCAGCACCGAACTACCACCTGGTTCTTCTTGGTGGAAAAGGGGTAATAGAGAAGATGATTTAGTTTTGGGCTAACCAGTGGTTTGATGGTGCACAAAAACCCAAAGTTACTTAGACAAGACAACCGTTACAATCTGAATATCCCCAAAAAGGCTGGGATCACGCATAACGTGTTTAATATGTCTATAAAACAAATTACGCTTGTTCAAACTTTACCTTGAAATACCTGAAATCAGATTTTTCTTAGGCTTTTCATAAGGCTTAGATCGTAGTTGGGGGATCTGAAATTGTTTAAAAGAGATTTACAGTTTTTATTTTTTATTTTATTCATCTCATCAAATAACATATTTGAATATTTAAATATTTTTTTGGGGGGCTTTTATGCCTTTATTGGATAGAGCAATGGATAGAGTCAGAAACGGGAGAGAGTGGGGAAGGACATGCAGTAAACGCCCGAGGTCGGAATCGAACCCAGGACAGCCGCTACTCCTCTGCACTTGGGTCACGTGACATAACCGTTAGGCTATTGGGGCGCCCAATATGATTTTAAATGAGCAATTTTTTAAATAAAAATCAGGAGAAAAATGTTTACTTTGAATTTAACCACTTTTTACATGAGTAGTAACTTGAATGTTAACACAACAATGAAAAACACACACGTATAAAATGTATGAAAAGGGATAAAAGAATGATCTCATCTTAATATGTTTTAAATAAAACTGGCAAGGAAAACCCAGAGGTGCATAGTGGGAGACCAGGGCGAGGCCGGTGCACTGTCTTGAGATTGGGGTTATCATTGGCCGGCCTGGTTTGGGTATCACTAGGGGGGAGGCTCTGCACCGGCCTCTGTGTGCACCCTGACATCAACTTTGTCAGGCTGTTATCACTTAGGTGGTGTGGGGCACAGGGTCATGGGTGTTTTTAGACACTGAAGCCTGTCTTGTAAGGTAAATCACTGGTCCATCCAGCAGGGGAGGTCTGTGGGTGAGGAGAGGCTCAGGGGGCTGTGGACTAGTGTGCCTTGGGAGACCTGCATGGCAACTACAGAGAGGGTGACTGAGGGCAAAGAGGCTCCATTATTAAGGGACATAATAAGCTGTTTATGAGCCAGAGAGGCAGCATGCTTGGGGTTTGTTTATGGAAGTGGTCTTTATGTCTCTGTTATGTGGTTTCATGGCAGTGTGCATCTAATGCATTGCAGCGAAATTTTTTTATATTGCTATAGATCAAGTGTTTATTGCTGGTATGTATCGCCATCGTTTTATCACCCTGTCGTAGTATCTGTGTAGCTTATTTAGCCATTTATTTAATTATAAAATAGGCTACAGTAGTTAAATCATCGATTTACTCTTGCTATTATTACATCCACAAAAATTACTGCCTAAAAAAGTTTGTACTGTATTTACTTGTTTTTTTGAAGGCTTACCCTATCAGTAGTTTGCAACTAGTTTATGTCTGTGAAGGTTCTCAGTCATCCAGGTCATGGTTATCCTCGTAGTTTCAATCGTAGCATCTGGACTTGGTTGAGTTAGCTCAAAGACGTTTCACCTCTCATCCAAGAGGCTTCATCAGTTCTAAGCTGACTGGTTGGGAGTTCCAGAATTGGGAAGGTCCTATTGACCCTCATTGGCACCTTTCTCACCTGGCCACAAAGGTCCCTAACGAATCCTATTGTGAGAGGGAATGACCTAATGACTTGTATAATGAGGTGAGGGGCAACACACCCCCAGCAGAATGGAGTTTCAATAGTGTTAATGGATCCTAAAGTGTATAAAATCTGGAACTCCCAACCAGTCTGTAAAAACTGATGAAGCCTCTTGGATGAGAGGTGGAACGTCTTCGAGCTAACTCAAGCAAGTCCAGATGCTACGATTGAAACTACGAGGATATCTGAGTTTATGGTTGTATCTACCATCCATTGCTGACGATGCAGAGAATGTTTCAGTCAGCTGTATGATTACACACCACTCACACAAACAATCATTCAAATACAGATTCTTTGATTGGCAGCTCATTCTTGTTGCCAGCTTACCTTCCCTTTTGAGCTCAGTCCACCTCTCCTCTCATATAACTCTCACTGCTGTTTTTACATTCGGTCTGATATGCTGCCTAAATGTCTTTTTACGGTCATTGGGTTTAAGCCGCTCCACAGAAACACTTGGGCGCTGCGCCTAAGCCTTTTTATGGCGGGGAAAACCCTGTGAAGTAACCCATTTGCAGCTTTAATCAGTTGAAGTGTTCACTTGAATGTAAATGTTATGAAAATCCTGCAGCCAGCATGCCTTGTTGTTTCAAGAATGAGCTGAGGTTGATTGTGCAACGCTTGAGGTTTAGTGGAGTGTGCCACTGGTTGAATACACTTTGTCT
Source organism: Chromis chromis (assembly GCA_900302755.1). Lineage (NCBI taxonomy): Eukaryota > Metazoa > Chordata > Actinopteri > Pomacentridae > Chromis > Chromis chromis. Next base: position 2,821 of record OMNN01041914.1, read on the forward strand.
TGTTGGAATTTGTATCATGGGTCACTGAAACTCTGACTTTTAACTAGTGTTAATGTTTTTTAATTGCGTGTGTCGTATTTACGTCAGACTATATTGATAAATCAATAGCTGCTTTCAGAAACACTTGTGCTTGTCGGTCCACAGTGTGGGGATGTCTTTGGCAGACGTTTTTGTTTGTACAGTTGACTCATTTGTTGTTTTTTACACCTGTGTAAACTATTTAGAAACATTTGGTGGGTGGTCATTGTAAAACTATCAGTGTGATGAGAATGAGGAAGTAAAAGGAAGACGGGGGAAGCTGCAGAGAGCAAAGCAGCTGGATAGCTCAGTGACTAACACCCCAGACCTTGGCATGGGAGATCGGCATTCAAATCCCGGTCAGGGCGCAAGTATCCAGTGAGGACCCTTAGGCAAGGTCCTTAATGCTGCCCTGCCTAACTACCTATGTATGTCGCTTTGGATAAAAGCATCTGCTAAATGAAATTGTAGAATTGTAATTGTAGAAAGCACCTTATAGCATAAAAAATAACCGCTTCTTGGTCTATAATTAACTAAGATTAACTAGTGAGGATAAGTGATTTTTTAAAGTTTTTTAATCTCAGAATTCCAGCATTAAATTAGGATCAGTTCCAGGCTAAATCACAAACTGAATTTGATACTTAAACAACATTAATAATCCAAAGCTCGACATCAGTGCTGGTTAATGACAAGCTAAAAATTAATACACTTTCAGCCAGTTTTCCAGATATGGATAAGCCTTTGTTCTAAACTAAAACAAAAATTCAATGAAAGTCTCCATTGAAAGAAGCCAGAGCCTTTGTAATCAACTTCAAACTAAATTAGAAAAACAAAAAAAGAGTAGTCAGTTGCCAGTATTAAAAACTGCACACTCACTCTGTGTGAGACCTACATTGGCACAGTGCAAATGCAGTGTGGGCTTGCGGTAATGTTAGACAAATGTCAATGAGTTTAACATTGGAATGTAAATTATATCTTGCAGAATCTCCATTAGAGCTGCTTGAGCCAGTTTTAGTGTAACAGCACTGAGTCCGTGGGATTTACGAGTCAGAACTATTAAGCTGATGAGCATTAAAATTTGATCACATAAACTTGAAAGTTAACTGAGAGATTCTGGCAACCACTTGCTTGCTGTTTCGGCCTGATTTCCACGCAGCTTGCTGCTAATTAGTCTGTCGAACGCTTTCTGAACAAATCTCCACCTGAAAATGCTGTTATATGATATCCTTCAGTCAGGTGAGGATATTTCATTTTCATGTGCAGCTCCCTTGTCTAAGCTCGCAGCTGGATCACTCCCACAGGAAAAGAAACATACTGTTTGTTTTTTGAATAGCTTAATGATGTAAATAGCGAGTTGTCAACGCTCCTGACTAGGCGGTTGTTCAGTGCTGATGTTTATGAAACACTTGGATATCGGACATGGAGTCAGCCAGATGAAATGGTCGACTTATTCTTGTAACTGAGCCCTGACCCTGTTCACTGCTCCTGCGTCACTTGCATGGTGATGACATTTTGTCGGCACCCTTTGAAAGCCAGGCTAGTGTCAGATAAGCAAGAGTGCTAAATCAACATGCTTTTAGTGGGCCTTAAGCATACTGAACCTTGAACAAAATGTAATGGAAAACACAGTGCACTGTTACTGCATGAATACAGTAGTGGTGCTGTGGATTTGTGTGTATTTTGTGTTTTTAGGTAGAAATATTGGCATCTTTTACTGTTGGTTTTGTCTTTAACAGAGTTTGGGTGAGATTCTGCACTTAGTTGTGAGAAACTGTAGCAATGAGGACTTTCTGACCACCTTGTTAGGGATTGCGGAAGGGCTTTTACTAGATTCCAGGCCTCTTGATTCAGTTGGTCTTGGATCTCAGCCTCTGGGATGCGGCAGGAGACATGTTGACTTTTTCAGCGGGCTGGCATGGTGAAAACAGTGGAGGTTCTGTCCCTCGTCCAGACCCCTTGTTTATTTCCACAGTCTCATTTAAACAGTGCGGGTTCTGCATGAACAAATATGGAGGACGAACACAAGCACTGCAGGAAAGGTTTAAAGCCCGTCTATTCCAGACGTTTTGCTCCAAAATACCCAGCCTGCCTCGTGAAGACTGCGGGTAATTATTTCCAGTTGTAGGTTAATGAATGGAAACTGGTGCCCAGCCTAAACCCAGGAGGCTTCTGCAGCCACCAAAAGTAGAGAGGAACAAGACATCGTTATTTATCAGATGGCGTTTTCCTTTGCCTACTTCTCTGTTTTTTAAGTTGCAAGATCTAGGTCAAGCAAGGTGATGTTTTTTTAACCTCTTCCTCTTCTCCGTTTTCATCATGTGTGCCAGTTTAGTAGTTAACTTCTAGTGTAACACCATCCTGGTTGTGTGTGTGATAGCTCTCTTTTACACTTGGCTCGGTGCCCCAGAATGCCAACTTGTTTTTTTACAGACCGTTTATGTTTCTGTGGGATGTTAATGAATGTGATTGATGGTATTCATGTTACAAATACTACTAAAACCATGTACCTAATTTCTTTGGTGTGTAATAGCCTTAACTTTTAATTAATCAAATCTGTCTGCTCTGTGTTTTGCTTTTACAGGCTCCTATCCTGTGCTGACCCAATGGTTTAATCACCTGGACTAAAAATGAGCATAAGCAGTGATGAGGTTAATTTCCTGGTTTACAGATACCTGCAAGAGTCAGGTATGTCTGATATAATGTTTTTTTTTGTTAAATACTTCTGCATGCAGTTGCAGTGTCTGTAAATTAAACCAGTTTAAACATGATTAAAATGTAATATTTTACTCTGCTGCTCTTGGCTAAGTGAACTTTGACTCCATCCTGCTTTCCAAATGATCCATTTCTCCTGCAGGCTTCTCCCATTCAGCATTCACCTTTGGCATAGAGAGCCACATCAGCCAGTCCAACATCAATGGAGCCCTGGTGCCCCCTGCTGCCCTCATCTCAATCATCCAGAAGGGCCTGCAGTATGTGGAGGCTGAAGTCAGCATCAATGAGGTCAGGCTCCATCTTTACATCGTCAGCTGCTAATTAGTGGAAACTTAGAATGTAAAGGCAGGAAGAGGTGCACTGTCAGCTCTTATGTGTCTGTTGGCTCATACAGTTTAGGGTATTTCTTTTCATTATGGTTTAGTTGATCAACAATAATGTCTATTATTAACCACAGAATTCTCTTTTTACATAAAGCGACTTTGGTTATATAAAATTGCATGTTGTCTGTGCAGGACGGGACCTTATTTGACGGGCGACCCATCGAGTCGCTGTCTCTAATTGATGCTGTGATGCCAGATGTGGTCCAGACCAGGCAGCAGGCCTACAGAGACAAGCTGGCCCAGCAGCAGCAGGCAGCAGCAGGCAGTGGCAGCAGCACAGGGCCACAGGGCAGCACCAAGAATGGGGAGGGCGCAGCCAACGGGGAGGAAAACGGATCCCACGCCTTAGCCAGTAAGCTAGCTCATGGTTGTAAACAATCTCTGAATCAGCTTTTTAACCAGTCGCTGTTTATTAGCTATCTATATATAAAAGCGTTTCCCTGCATTGAACATCAAGGGGCATAGTCTTGTGTGTTATACTGAATTATAGGCATCAAATGAAGCTGCTGCAAACAAAGCATGAGGCTCTTTGTTTAAACGTAAGAGGAAAATTGTGATCTGGTTGGTCTCCTACAGAATCTCTGCCTTTTTATATGTGCGCTAATCACGATAACCCTCTAAACATTAGATTCTCATTCTCAACTTTCTAATGCAGGAACCCCTGAATGTGCCAAAACAACAATAAATAGTAGTTCCTGGATGTGACTCCAGTTTTATGACTATGTAGGAAATAGAAAAATGGAGGGTTTGTTATGTTAGCTTGTATGGCCAATTTTACTCTATTGATGTCAATGTTGCAGAGAACAAAACTGCTACTGAACGACGAACTTACCCATGCTGTCCGCTCTGAATTTTACCAATCAGCATTCGTCTTCTCCATGTTGATCCAGTCAGTGTTGAGACCCACACAACGGTTTTTCAAGGCCGTTTAGGAGTACCTACCCCGGAGTCTGTACTTTTTCTCCCACTAAAAGGGCCCTGAAATAGGTTCCACAGTGGTGGTTCTTGAGGCCGGAACAATACACGTTTCAGGCCACCCTAAAATGGCATGAAGGTTGCTGTGAACACTATCGATCAAAAGTGCATTTTTTGGTTTTAGCTATAGTGACTGTGTATTAGACTCTGAGTGCTGAGTGCGCCGCATGAATGCCTCGACACAGAGCAGGCTGCTCCTTCTGTGTGGACACAGTGGTGTTAGCCATTTGACAACAGCACAGCCTGCTCTTTAATTCCACAGCTGGTCGGTCCAGTGTACTCAGTTCAGCACCGTTTACTTAAGTCTTCTTAAGAAACACTGGCATCGCCACTCTGTTTGAATTAAGACCAAGCAATGACGTACGTATGTGCTGCTGTGGGACTGGTCTGGTTTGTAGTAATTAGATGACGTCAGACTGTCATTATGAACTTCTGCCATTGTTAAATGTTTTGCAGTTTTGCTTGCCTCGTTGTTAATGTAGTTTCCACAATAAAACCTTGGTGTTGGGAAACACTAGTTATTCATTTCACAAGTAATGGGCTTTTTTACTGGAAGTGATGATTCATTACATTTTGTTGATATTCTCTTGCCATTGAAAACTAATTGCATTGCACTTTCTTACATTTAGAACAGTAAGGCAGTTAATAAATTGTGTAATGTAGACCTTAAGTTAAAGTTGTCTCACTCTTTTTCCTGTAGATCACCACTCAGAGATGATGGAGGTGGACAGAGATGTGGAGATCCCCCAAAGTAAAGCCATGGTCTTGAGGGGCCACGAATCCGAAGTTTTTATCTGTGCCTGGAACCCAGTGAACGACCTCCTTGCCTCTGGGTCAGTATCACCACTGTGTCTGTCCCTACGTCTGTCACTGCTCATGTAGGGTCTAGAAAAGTATAATTCTTAGAGTGATAGTCAAGTTGACCCATATGTTAGTTTTTTTTAATACATATTAGTCACATTATTATCACATTTTCAGATGTGATGGTCACCCATAGCCATCACAATTCAGTTAGCTCCACTGTTTGTGGTCAAGAGATTAAGAAATTTAAGTTGAAATTTACTCACAGACCACTATGATTTAAAGGACAATTCAAGTATTTTTAAACCTGGTGCCTATTTTCTTATATATATTTTTTAGTGTAAATGATTAATAGAGACAAAAATATTTGGAGTCACTCAAATATTGAGCAAGAATGATACAACTGGCAACTGCGAAATGGCTGCAGTGTTATCCACTTGTACTTGTACATGTACTGCTGACTGAGTGGTTGTTTTTGCCATTATCCTGCCGTTCTATTGTGTATGCTGAAGTCGGGTCAACAAAATACCTTTACCCGATAACATTGCCACCTTTCGGTCTGCAGCAGATCTCTCCACTCTTGGAACAGCATTTTTCTTTAGGAAAAAGTGCTTTGGTGTAGGATTTCTTCACTCTATCTGACTGGCAGATCAGCCCGGTCAAAATGGTCACTGCAAATACGATGGTCAACAAGGTGCAGTGTACAGACAACAGTGTTTTCCTCCATTTGTAACTCTGTAACGTGACTCCATTCTTCCCTTGACAGCTCTCTCTACCTTTTGCTCATGTTTACACTGTTATCTTCCTGCAACAACTCACGTCTTGTGCGATTTCATAGCAGCACTACATGTTAGACGCATGTCTATCTCGGATCTCCATAAACGAGCACTTTTACTCTGATGCTGACCAAGGATAGGTACCGAAACCCGGCTAAATCATTAAAGACCAATGGATTGATTTGCTCTGACCTTATTGTTTCTGCTGTCTGTACAGGAGAAGTTCAGATTGGCTAAGTTATTATTGCTTCATAAACACGATCTCGTATTTCATCTCACCAACTCCTTGATGCATTTTCTCTATTCTAATCCAGAATAAAATCTCTCTCTGTGTGTGAAAGGCAGAGCCAACTCTCTGTCACACTGCAACACTCATGCACAGATAAATATTGCTCTTTGTGACAATGGTAGAGAGAAGTAAACATTCAGAAGGAAGGTTACACTTTACGAGAGCTGAGGCTAACACAGGTCATTGCCACAAGTGCAACAAGTCTTTTGCATGTAATAGCAGAAACATCATCACACACAGTTGCACAATTTTCGACTGCCTAGCTTGTAGTTTATCTCTCGTGCCCTGGCTATGTTTTGTATGCAAACAGTCATTTGGACGAACATGGGTTAATAATTAAAAGTAACCATATGGCCACTATAGGTGTGTTAAATTGAATCTAACATGTTCAGAGAGTGCTCAATGCAGCACGGATTCAGTGGTTTGGGGGCTGCAGCCAAACCCTGTTTTTTTGCTTTATTTTCACCCTTTCTGGAGCTGGATGTTGTACTCAAAACTTTATCCTTAAAACGTCCTGCATTCAGTTTTCTACTCAAAAACGAATGATAGAAAATGAAGCAATGTTATTTCTGTTTTTGATTTGTTTTGTTTTTCTTCTTAAAAATAGCAAAAAGAACCCATAGTGTTAAAATGCTAGATCGATAAGCAGTATCAGTAAGAGCAGTAGTACTGTTAAAATCTTAACAATACCCATTCCTAAGGTGGACAGATGCCCAGTAGGATTACAGTACAGCTGGTTTGTGGTTGTAGTGTTCTTGCTTGGTGTTGGCCAATTCCAAAATGTTTGGCCCTGTTAATATTCTTCAAATCCAAAAATAAGTAAAAATAGGGCCCAAGTTTAAAAATATTGGAATCATCCTTTCATTTTAAACAAAATCTTTGGTCAACTAGTTAATTGCCGTGCCATAAATACGCCTTTCAGAATTACTAAGTACATTTGTCTTGTTTAGTGAAAACTTGGGTGTATTAGAAGAATAAGCTTGTTTTAATGAGTCATTCCTCCACCACAAACCAAATCTTTGTTGACTAGAGTAATTGTTTGTTCGCTGTGGTTATCCGTCTGCAGATCAACTCCGTCACACAGAAGAATGTGTAGTGTTGATGATATGTGTCGCGTTTGTTAAAGAGCAAAGCATATCTCAGAATATTACCCTTAGGCTGGAAACGTGCCAGAGTTTCCAGTAACAGCTGGAACCAGAGCAGCAAATTCACTAAATAGCTATAACTCAAACCCACCCATACTGATGGATCAATTGACAACAAGTATGTCTGGTGTTCGGTGCAATCTGTCTTTTACCATCAGCAGTCTGCTGTATGTGTTTATTGGCTTTTTTTTGGCTTCAGCAGATGGCCTGAGTTGGGTTCTGTGCACCGTGTACCTCTTAGCTGATTGGTCCTGACCGCAAACATGGCATTTCACTCTGCTCTTATTTAATTATTAGGGCCAAGGTTAAACAATTTGTAAATGTCCAAGTCAAACAAAGCCCCTTATTGAATCAATTATCTGGTTAGATGATGTCATACATTCTCCACTCCTACTTTCCAGTGTTTGTCAACATGGCTCGAGTGAGATTCCTACGTTTTTAAGCAGTCAGACTGAAGGGAAGAGAGACAAAATGCAGCTAGATGCACAGCTTGTTTCTGTTGAATCCAACTGCAGCAGTAAACATTAAAATAATGAGATTCTGAAATAAATTATTAAAGTGTGAGGAATAAGCGTAGTGTGATCATAATGCTTGGAGGAAATTATGTTGCATTGCCAAACGAAACAAATTCAAGGACAGAAATGATTCGTCATCTTTCTAAAATTGTGTTAGACTTGCTCCTAAATTAAACAATTTAGTGTCCGTTCTAAAAGTAGCCCATCAGAGGTAAGTGTTCAGCTGGGTACTTGGTGTATATTCAGCAGTCCTGCTCCTAAGTGTGGGCACACCTCTTAAGATGAGATATAAAAGGAGAATTGGAGTAATTACATCTAGAACAACCCTCTAATTTATCAGGGTCTGCATGTGGGGGCAAATATCCCAACAAACCACGTAAACGTTAATGAGTTTTGTGCTTGTAAAATGTCTTTCTCCTTTTTCTTCAACAGATGATGTGAAAAAGTTTGATAGGGATTTAAAAAGGTTTTGGATTTGATGGTTTGGGTTCAGGTTCGATAAAATACCTTTAATCCCCAACCCTACTCAGGAGCAGTGATGGTCAGTTTTATAACATTTTTAGTAATGATTTTTGAAGTCGAAGCTTTGTTTGGGTGCCTAACGTGAGGTTGTCTTGCCTCGGGCAGGTCTGGGGACTCGACAGCACGGATCTGGAACCTGAGTGAGAACAGCACAGGCGGATCCACCCAGCTGGTTCTGAGGCACTGCATACGGGAAGGGGGCCAGGACGTACCCAGCAACAAAGACGTCACCTCACTAGACTGGAATGTGAGTTTGTGTGTCTCTGTGTGTGTGTGTGTTCCACTGAGTGCAGTTTTTAGTAATCTAATCTATTGGTGTGTGTGTGCGTGCCTGTGACCGCTACATTTGCTAAAGGCATTCCTTCCAGCCATATATATGGGGGCGAGTCACTCCCACAAGGGATGAAGGCCTTTTATGCTGCTCAGCTGCAAACTATTTTTTCTCCGAGTAGTACAAGTCAATGCACAACACCCTAATGAGCCCTAATATTTTATCTGTCATTAGCTACTAAGAGTGAGCCTCGTAAATAGAGACAGAGGGATACATCTGTGAAATAAGACATGATTATGAACTAAAAGAGATTTAATGCTGCTGAGTGAACCCGACGATCTCTCTCTCTTTCTTTCAGAGTGAGGGTACGTTGCTAGCAACAGGCTCATATGATGGCTTTGCTAGAATATGGACAAAAGACGGTAAGACTCTTAGCTACATCATAGCTTTGTAAGCTTATGTTTCTGGGCTCTTCCTAAGCTGCATTTGTTATTGTGTTTTCAGGTAACCTGGCCAGTACTTTGGGTCAGCATAAAGGCCCTATATTTGCACTCAAGTGGAATAAGAAAGGAAACTTTATCCTCAGTGCCGGTGTAGACAAGGTAAGGCATATTGATTTGGCTGTAGTTTGTTCTGTGGTTTATAGCACTGTAAACTGATTGTCTGTGAATGTTTGGCCTGCTGGTCTGACCAAACAAGCGATTTGAAGACATTATCTTGGACCGTGTTGGTCATTTTATTTAAATTTCTTTTACCATTTTACAAAACAGTGAAAAACAGATCAGTAGTAATAAAAAAAAAAAGGTATAGCCAAATTTCTTTCTTTCTACAAACCAGGGTTCATTACACGATTAAATAGCTCTCAGCCAAATTCATCTTTAACTTTGCTTCTGTGTTTGTCTCGAGTGTAGGGAGAGAGTCTGTCACCGTAACTGTACAAAAGTCGGACAAAACAAAACTCTGCCATCAGTACAATGTCAAGTGGAACCACCCACTATGTTGAAGTGTCAGACAGATAGTTACTGCCGCATTATTATATGTATATCATTAACACTATATGAATATTTGAGCAGTTTTAATGATTATGCATTGCATCACCCCTACTGCAAACATTTGTGGTGTATAGGGAAGGCGTAGCATACAGTAGGCATGCATTGTAGGCCATAGATCTCTATGTATTGAGGACAGTGTGTGGTTGTTGCTCATATCTGTGGATCACATCAGGCTCTTTTTGCACTTCACAAATGCGTGGGGTTGACAGATGATTGAGGTGCATTTAATCAAAAATCAGATGGACTTATGCTGTCAGAATTACAATGAACATCATTTTAAAGGCGGTTCAACATTGCCACCTAGTGTAGTGAAGTATTATGACATGTGCAGTCTAACTTCAACATGCATATTAATACTCTGGTGCTGATGTCTTGGAGGTATCAAGAGGCTTTAGGTGAATGTAATCTATTAGCTTCCCTGTGTATCTCCTCTACTTGTGCACATTTTTCATTATGACTTGCAGCATTTTTAAATAAGACACAAACCGCCGTTTTATAGTCTAGGTAATGTTTTTATTGATTTCTTGACATGAACGATGCTCATTTATTATAAATAATGAAAATCTCCTCCTCCCCACAGACAACAATTATTTGGGACGCTCACACAGGAGAGGCGAAGCAACAATTTCCTTTCCACTCGGGTGAGTGACAGGAGTCAGCTGGATTGTTCCACATGACTTTTCATGCAGGAGACTTTCTGTTTTTAGACAGATGTTACCTTTTGCTGAACTGCAGTGAGCTCATAGGGATCATAAATTCATTATTTTCTGTCATCGAGCCTTTCTGCACATTGTGACTTATGTCTTGTCTTCAGTTTCAGTGTTGGCTTTAGTTACAGAAGTTACCTTGCATATTTGCAGGTGGAGTGGTAGTGTTTGATTTAGATTCAGCAGTTGGAGTTGTTCGATGCAAGTGTTGTTGAAGTTTCAGTGGCTGGTTTAGTTACAGAAATTGCGGCGTTGCTGTCCGCGTTTGCTTTAGTTCCAGAAGCTGCCGTGTTTTGCTGTGGTTGTTACTGTTGTTTAAGTGTTTGCTTTAGTTGGTGTGGACGTCGCATTTAGTTGCAGATACTTTTGTAGTTTCGGGAGCTGGTTTAGTTATATTAGTTGCTCTGTTTTGTTGCAGGTGTTGCTGTAGTTGTAGCAATTGATTAAGATGCAGAAGTTGCCTTGTCTAGCTGCAGGAGTTACTGTGGATGCAGTGGTTGGGGTAGTCACAGTAGCTGCTGTACTTGCTTGCAGGCGTTGCTCTAGTTTCAGTGTTAGTGAGATTGCCACATTTAGTTGCAAGTGTTGGTACACATGTAATTGTTGGCGTAGTTGCTGTGTTTGCCTAGTTAAGCCACCTTTATAGATATTGGACCCAACCAATTTTGGATTTTTGAGACCAGCACCGCTTTTGGGGATTAAGAAATTCTGATATCGATATATCTTCCAATATTGTTTATACAGATGTTAGTAATATTGAAAAGGGATGGGGTCATTGTTTAGTAACTTTCCAGCAATGTATTTCACAAAATTAGTTAGAAACTTTCTATGAAGGCAAAGCTTGACTGCCCAACTGTCTGCTTAGCTGAGAGACATACTCTGCTTCATGTGCTGCAGACAGTGTTGTGAGTCAGAGCTGCTCTGCTGGATAAAGTATGTAATGACATAGTTACTAAATTACCAGAAGCATCTTTTTTGCATTATGTTCTGTGAAAAATGTTGTCATGGAACGGTTACATCTGTGATACTGACCAACTAATATACACCGATCAGCCACAACATTATGACCACTGACAGGTGAAGTGAATAACATTGATTATATTGGTACTATGTGGTGTTCTGATGGAAAACCTTGGATTTTAACATCCGTGTTGATGAGACTTAGACACCCAAATAAACATTGTCCCAGAACAAGCACACTCCCTCATGCAAATGGAAATCCCAAATGTCACTGGCCTACCCCCACAGGAAAATGCACCCCACCACATGGCAACAACATCAAACAATCAGGAACATCTTGAGGAACATGACAATGGCACAAGATGTTGATTTGAC
>OMNN01041926.1:0-12743 GCA_900302755.1 Chromis chromis
GATAGATAGATAGATAGATAGATAGATAGATAGATAGATACATAGATAGATACATAGATAGATAGATAGATAGAATAAATATGCTGAAAACTTAGTTGTTTGGATCCACTGACTATGACAGAAGATACACCGATCAGGCATATCATTATGACCACCTGCCTAATATTGTGTTGGTTCCACTTATGTTGTCAAAAATGCTCTAGCTCCTGTTGATACTTGATCAGAATGGGGTCTAGAAAGTTTGGAGGTCAAATCAACATCGCGGGCCATTGTCATATTCCTCAAGATGTTCCTGATTGTTTGATGTTTTTGCCATGTGGTGGTGTGCATTTTCCTGCGGGGGTAGGCCAGTGACATTTGGGATTTCCATTTGCATGAGGGAGTGTGCTTGTTCTGGGACGATGTTTATTTGGGTGTCTAAGTCTCATCAACACGGATGCCAAAATTCAAGGTTTTCCAGCAGAACACCACATAGTACCAATATGATCAATGTTATTCACTTCACCTGTCAGTGGTCATACTGTTGTGGATCATGGGTGTATGATTACACTGAAATTACAGCATTCTCCTTTGACGCATATCATGTTGCAAGGAGTGACTTATTCCACCACAGAATGAATTCAAATAAAACACACTCAAAAGAAATAATAATGTTGAACTGCGGTCAACAAAAAAAAGTTTAAAGCCACCTGCTTCCCGGTGAACGGGAAAGAAAAAAGAAAATCCCGCACGCTTCTCGGTATCCTTGAATTGTGTTTTGATATGTTGTGACACAAAGGTCACAAAGCATTACAGTGATGCCTCAAGTTGTGCTTCACTCTAGTGAGGCAACCCAAAACTATACATACTATGAATATAATAATAATATTTATAAAATCCACTCTCTTTAACTTAAATGTTGCTCGATTTCTCTGACAAAAATATGTATATTGTCAGTATTCATGACACTTTTGTGCTTCCTTCTCCTCCATCCTTATTCGGGTCTGTCGGCTTTGCCGTTGTGTAATTATACAAATGGTGACTGACACAAGTGTAACATATCATCAGGCGTAGATGAGCCACTGCTCGCTGCTTGCAATTGCCAAAGGATGTGTCATCACAGGCTCACTCCTCTTGTCCCTTTCTCCATCTGCCAGTGTTTCTCTAATTGTCATAATTATAATTATGTGTAATCTCTATGCTCCAAACGTTTTGAAACTATACATACTACACCAGCGTTTCCTAACACTCGTTCACAGTTTGATTGATCGGTTCTTTCTAATTACAACTCCTTTACATTTCTTACCTTTAACCTCACTCTTCTGTCTCAAACTTTTCCACCTGTGCTTCTGCTCACTAAAATTACATTTTAAGAGTTCCATCGTTGCATAAATTAGGGTTTGTGCAATATTGTTGTGGATAATAAACATAAAGTAGTTATATTTAATCCAAATACAAGGTATTCTTTTCTGTACACAAACCGAGTGCACATTCTGGGGTATTAATTCTATGTGGGATGTTTTAATTTTACATGTGATTGCAAAGTGGGAAGTCATTCAAAATTTTAATTAAAACACTGATATTTAATTACAAGTATCAGAGGAATTGGCAAAGTGAGCTTGTTTCCAAATGCTTTCACAAACAACCTCATCGTATCTCTTTTTTCATTTTTTTTTCATTTAGGGGATATGGTTTATGCCAGAAGCGACTCCTTAATAGCAGTCTTTTTCTTTAGAGATTCAGCAGTGAAGTAAGTTTAGTCTGCTATTTTACATAAGTGCAGTCTCTTTCGCAAACACCTGGAAATTAAGTGACTCGTCATCACAACTTAGTCCCACATCCCAGTCATCATATTCCGAGCACGTCCTTCACACATCAGGTTGTATTTTCAAGGAGGTCCAAGCTTGTGCGCTGCACCTACACTGGGCCTCGGGAGATTTCACCATAGGCAGACTGCACACAATACCTCACCAAGGCACAGCGCGGCATTGACGGCTACGCAACGCGATGACTTTCATTTGCATTGACACACGACTGCGGCTTTGTTTGCCAGCCCTGCTCTGTGAATTGCGATAAGCGCACATAGCTAAAAACAGCAGGATTAGATGTGCCTCTCTCTTCCGCACGGATGCAAGGCTCCTCACCTGTTTCTGTTTCTCGTTATGCATCTTTGTCTTAGAAACATGTGGCTTCTGCTCTTCGTGTCACTGAGAATGGAAGGCAGGGGACAGCCATTTTGTGTGTGAAATATTTCATCAAGCGCACAAAAGCTTGTAGCGCTGCGTGTAATACCATTTGTCCTTGAGAGGCACTCTGTTGCACATCTGGTATTTTTCAAGAGTTAGTAAGCTTTAGTCATTTTTTTTCAGACAAGCCTAAAACCCACAAGCTGGAATGTTTCACCCCTGACTGTGCATGTCATTGAAAAGAATTAGAACTCTGCGATAACATCGTCAAGTTCACCATGAGCTTTATTTATATGTAGAGTGTTGCAACCCGGAATCTGTGCCTACCTCGTCAAAGGGAATTTTTAAACATTAAGTAACTGGTGTGACTGATGTGTAATCACCACAGGGGTGTGTAATCTTTTTATTTTTCATTTTTATTTTCTACACCCACATTGGGAGTGTTGAATGCAGAGCAGGTGAAAACGCAACAGACTTGTCCAGTTGAGTCTCAAAATACAGCAAAAATAAAACACAGATGCTCAGAAAGACTTGACATTAAGCATATAAGTATAAATTCAATTGTAATGTATTTGGACAGCCTTTAATAAGTTATAACCCTCCTCCCAATAGCATTCCATTTACTGCATTGCAAATAAATCATATTATCTTAACATATGCATTGAAATGCATTAGTATGCATGCGTCATGATTGCAAAGATCCAACAACAAAGCGATGCATACAATGAGTTATACAAAGTAAGGCATGTATAGTCATAGTTAAGTATAGTTTGGGTGTAAGTGCATGAACTTTATCACCCTTTATGGGGCTCTGAGGGGGATTTGAGTTGTTGGCCAATAACAAATTCACCCTTAAATTCCACATACAAGTGTTGTGCATCATAAGTTTTATACATTTATCACCACAACTGGTTAGTATTGTGAAATATATCTCCAATTTGAGATAATTTAAGTGTTTGAGAGACTTTGCTACATTAAAGGTCTGCTTCATCTTCATTTTTATTAAACCTCACATTATCTATCATGAAGAAAAACAGAATGTCGCTATGTTGGTTTCATTTGTGTAGCCTCTTCCTAACATCTGAAATCACATAAGGATATAATTTCTTATCATAAGAACTGTGGACTTTATTCTCACACCATATCAAGTTATGGATATTAATCGAGAAAGTAAAAGAAAAACTGTGTTACTGCTGTTTCTATCACAGTAACATTTTTGAGTAATTTTATTCTCTTCATACTGACTTCATTAAGTCTGTTCTAGTAAAACCTTGGAGAAAGACGTGACAGTGAAAATATTTGCAATCACAACACGCAGTTTTTAACCCGTGTGCTCCCTTGCCATTTGTCTTTTTCAGTCAATTATTATTATTTCTATTTTTCTTCCTGCTGTTTGCATTATTCACATTTGTGTCACCAATGATTTGTTTTTTTTACCTTTTTTCTGTTTTGTCAATCCATTTGAGTCATCTCTTGTTTATTTCCAATCTGACCATTTTTCTTTGTTTGTTTCTCCTTTTTCCACGTGTTAAAATTGAAGAAACCAAGTGGGCAAATATAATATATGCATTTACTTATTATTGGTCACTAAGAAAACATATAAATGAAATAAAATTTTACTTTTGAGGTTGTAGGTTTTTCTGTTTGGTCTCAGTTCTAACTCTACAAAAAACTGTGTTGGCAGCTGAACAGCAGTGCTTTAATTGGCCACTTTATTGTACACCTAACAACACTACAGGGGACTCAATAATTGAAATCTAAAGAGGAACTAGGGGTTCAGACAGCACAGGATGTTTATGAAGCCCTTTTTGTGGTTCTTTCAAGAATCTGCTTAGTGCCGTCATGTACACAAGTGTAAGAAGCTTTAAAAATAGATTTCAATAGATACAGCACAACATATCCTTTAACAAAAGTGAAATCTATAATCATTGTACAGTCTTGCCCCATCTTAGTGCCTTGCTGTGTTGAACTTATCCTCTCATTGTGAGCAAGAATGAACAGAGAGAAACACATTTTTGTTCATGACATTTAATATGTTTTGTTACAGCTAATAATCCTTGATCTTCCAACCCTCCATCAGTTTCCTACACCTAATCGCTCCTAGAGGGACTGGTTAGGTGCTGCAGTCCATTCCAGCATATTGGAATGGAAACACACCAGGATACTTCTGTATCATGGACTTGTGAATACCCCCCTGTGCAATATCACTTAAATGTCAAATGATATTCCAACACAGTATGACCTTACAGTAATTGCCTTTCTTTTAAGTTAAACAGTAGGGTATTTCATCGTATGTAAAATTAAAAGTTAACCATTTAGATTTAAATTATTAGAAATACAGGTCCCACAGTAGAAACTCAACGCAGCAAAATTCAGTACACCTTTCATTACTGGAATTTATGTCCACCTTTATTTTTGATAGCAGACAGAATCCTACACAGTAGGGAGGGTAGCAATTTTCTGAAGATGTGTTCTGCCATTCTTCATTATTTTTTTTATTTTTTTTTATCTTAGCTGTTCTTTGCTGGAGTGGTTGTGCTGCACTACCTTTCTCTTTAAAATTCCCCAAAGGTGGGTTTAAGTCTGGTGACATACATGACATGACCAGGTCACAGTTTTTTTTCTTCTTCTTTAGAAACTCTGACAATATTTTTGATATATCCATGGGCCTTGGTGCCATCTACAAATATAACCTTCCCAGACACCTTTTTCACTCATGCAGTCCTACTTCCGTGCTTCACTGTGGGGACTATGCACTCAGTGTGGCACTCCTGCCCAGGTCCATGTCAACTGTGCTGGACATCTGAGTCAAACAAGTTTATCTTGACCATCATCTGACCAAAGAATATGTTCCCAATATTCATCTGGCTTCTTTTCATGTTATTCAGTAAAGTTTTTTCCTTGCAATTTTGCACCAAGGCACGGACAAGGTTTTTTTTCTTGGACATCGTTCATTAAGGCTGATGTGCAACATCCTCCATACTGTCTGAACTGTCACTCTGGTTTCCTTTGATAACCCCTGTGTCAAGTGTGAAGCACATGCTTGTCTGTTTTAAGAGCTAAATTCAGCCTGTAGTGCACTGCCCATGTCATTATTCTAAGTGGACAGTCAGTCTGATTAGCAGTACTATGGCTCATTCTGTGCCTCCTGATTACTGCTGCTACTGTGTTTTGATTGATTTTTAGTTGGTCATTGATCTCTCTGTATTTGTTTCCATCATTGTGAAGTCTCATGATCAGACTTTTTTGTTCCTCCGGCAGTTATTTTCATTGTGGAACCATGATGCAGACATGCAGCTAGACACAGCGCAGAGGTCCAAAACTGAGAAAATTGTGGTCATTTTCTAACCATGTTCATGCAATCAGGCTGATTGGAAATCACAGTTGTTCTCAATTTTGTTTTAATGATTGCAGAGTTTCTAAGTTGTGTGTCAGCAGTCACACATGTATTCAGTTTTGTTGCTTTGAGTTTCTGCTTTAAGGCCTGTATTTTCAATAAAGTAATTCTATAGTATACATATATTTTCGATTGTTCATGAAAGAAAACACTCTACTTGTCGATTTAGAAATTAATGCAATTATTGAGAAGTGATTCAACTTTAAATCATTTGAAATGTAAGTGGTAGTGCATAGTGGTATACTCACTTCTGTACTGTAAATGCTACCAGCAATTCACTTGACTTAATATATTTCTTTGGACTGGAGGAGGAACTTATATCACCTGGAGGAAATTCTTTCCTCTGGAACAATAAAAAAAGGTAATAGAAAGCCTTGTTGCAATAATTCAGAATAACTTCTCAGGAACAGAGAACAAGTCTCTCTTTTTTGTTTGTTTGTTTTGGGTCAAGTGGCACCATAGTGGAATGTCTTAATTACAATGATTTAAATATTATTATTAGAATTTAAGCAGTCAAATGAAATAAAACAAATAAAAATGACAATTTTCTTCCTTGTTCCTTTACACCAAGTTACTGTCAAGGGTACATTATCATATGAGTGTATCAGCATCTTAGCTAACACATTAACACCAGTAAGGACTGATAATGAACAGTCATGAGAAATGTCAGAAAACTCACATGGACATGCAATTAATATATTATTTGATAATTGTAAAATAAGAAAATACTGCAGATTATGAAATACCGAGGGTAATCATTCATATAGAGTGCAAATTCCAAAAGGTAATTCAAATTAATGTAGGATATCATTCAGGGCAGTAAATGAAGCCCAATGTGCGATCACATACAGTTTAAGATAAACCAGTGTTTGCTGTCTGGATGCTGACAGTCCACACATTCCTCAAAAGCAGTGGCAGCATTTTCTTGCTTGGAAAAATGCAGTGCATGGTAAATTGTCTGGGTTATGCCCACAAATAAATAAACACATCACAACCTTTTCCTGCAGTATGGTGTTGAGGCCAATTCAATTACAGGCGGGCTTATCCAGTGGAGCTGAATGTAGCTCTTACCCCCATGTCTTGAGGTGAAGTCTATGGAGAGTTGATCTCATTTTGGTAGGTACCCTCAGGAGAACAGGTACTGAAAAGCCAAGCCCACACTGTCTTTTAAAAGGGAGCCCAAAAACTTTTGAGAACACTTTTCCCCCCCTCATAGCGCTGTAGTTTATTGAAGCCTTGATTTTTTCCAGAAAATGCGTGGCCTCCGGTAAAAAGGTTTTTGGAGATAAAAAAAGAAAAGTAGAAATGTGGTTGTATTGAGTATTTTCATTGTGGTGCTGTATCTATTTTGAAAATGTCAGTGAACTCACAATCAAGTAAATGGAGAGATCCGGAAGAATAACTTTGAAGGGGTCCTGAATCCAATAGAGTTTTCTAAACATACAAACATGATTCTGTACTTTTTCGCCAAATCAGTACAAACAAACTCGACGCACTCATCATCATGTGCAATGAAAACCCTGTTCGTATTTTCCTCAGAGGGCTCAGGCTGGAGAGAAGATGAGAGAAAAAAATTTAAAAATCTTTGGCATTGCTTTTAGTCTCCATGGATCCTATGAAGGAGCGTATGAAAGCACAAGGTCAAGAATACCATACCACTATATCATGTTCTATCAAAAGCACAAAACTCCATTATTCAGCTCAGAGGAGGGTGGATCATCTGTAATTCTTCACCGCAGAATTTTAATATTCTGTGTTTTGACAAGTAGTTTCGTTACATAAGACACTTCTTTGAAACCTTATTATTATTCTGTTTGGGGTTGTGGTCTGCGAACCTGCAATTTACACAAGAGGACCTTTCAAGTTGCACCTATTTACCATTTCATTTGATTCGTGATAGAAAAAATATCACTCGGCAAGCAAGGATTCACTTGTAACTTCAGCTCTGCCATTTTTCAAAAAATGAAATTAACTCAAGGCCAGAATACTTATTCGTAAGACGAATGTATATTTCTATTTGTGGCTTCTAAGCATTTTTAAAAACGCATAACTCCCAACATTTCTCTTCTCCAAGTGCTTTTGCTGACCATAATTGTCTCGGATTTAATACATAGTAATTACACGAATGAAAAGTAATTTGGGAGGTTTCCAAAATACTGAATCATGCGAAGAGCCAATATGAGTGACATAATGACAGTGTTTAAGTTCTCGCATTTTAATAGGCCCGCGGTTCTTAATGTGGGTGTTGGGGAGGGGGGTCGCAGGAGGAGTGCTAAAGTGAGTTATTTGTAATGAAATCACACCAAGAACACTACAGTCCACTTGGGGGTTCTCATTTTCACCACTAATCTCGTTGTTTTACACACTTGCACAGTGTTTTTCATGCTAATTTTTGCAAATAGTTTTGAACATGCTTACAAAAAAAAACCTAAGTAGCGGTGCGTAATGGGTGAGTCGAACTATGAAAATTAGTTCTTAAAATTAGAACTATGAAATCATCAGCAGGAGGAGGAGGACAGAGGAGTGGATGATGCCAAAAACACATTTTTAAACTACTACTATTCACAGCAGCACTTCAGATATTGAGAATTTAGAGTACTTTAAAGATATGACTGCATAATTTCTGACTAATAAAAGAGATTTTTTTTTTTTTTTTTACTGCATAACAATTTGACTGAATATTAAAACTTTTATCTTGGTGTCACGAAGCCATTCAGATCACCCACAGAATCTTATAATTGCAATGTCACGAAAACATCTCAATGGCATTACGCGGCAACACTGCACGGTGTTGGATCGCCCCGGTGTTACATCAAAACTCCTCTGTTTGCAGGAGATAACACACATAGTGTTTGTGGATGTTTGCCTTAGCGTTAAACCTATTACATCATCAGGTATTGCGACGACTAAAATGTTATTTTTCATCCTGTTGATAAGCAAACACTCAGCTATAGTGCATATTCAGAGGCATAATAGTGGTTTCATTTATACAAAACTTGGACATGATATACTTAAGTTGCTGTTGAAGCTGTAATGCAAATTTAAATAATGTCTACATATGTATTAGCACCATTATTTTGTTTTTTCACATTAAGCTGGGTCAGAAGGTGCTGAAACTACAACCTGAGAATGCACACAAACACTGTCTTAATGCCTGACTGTCTCCGCTAATCTCCTCCCGTCGCAGTTGAATAATGCAACACTCCACCTCTGCGACTCAGACAGAATGGTCACACAACTCGTAAGAGGTTTGCTTGTCAGATCTGAGCGGTGCTTGTTTTACACATTAGAACAAACAACTATCGCTGCCGATACTCTTAGGAGGACAGTCTTGTGTAGAATGAAACCTATAACTGCGCTTGGCCTTTAACTCTGACAGCTGAAAGCAACAATAATGGTGTCAAAGTAAAAGGAAAATGCATTCTCACTATTGTCTGACTTTGTGGTAAAGTTTGCCCCCTCTCCCAAGCCTCGAATTGCTTGAAATGTTTCCTTGCATTTCAGCCATTCACGCTCGGATAGCCTCCAGTCATCCCATGACCCTGTCTTGGATCAAACAGTTTAAGCAGCTATAAACCAGTTGGATGGATGTACATCTGATTCTAGGACGCTGCATCTTGTATTGTTTTAGCTGCAGTGTTTGAAAGCAATCTGAAAGCTACCATTCTTTACTGAGCCTGCTTCATATTTTTACCATATTAATCCTTTGTACTACGTCCTGCACTATGTTCTGCAAGTCAATGACCTCCAGCCTTTAATTACTTTCCAATCTATAAACAAATCTCTTATAGCTGATTGCAGTAATTGAGTATTGGCATCCGCCTGTGTGACCTAATTGATCACAGGGTAGCAAAATTTTTTGCAAAAGCTTCAATAAACAATCACAAAACATAGCTTTTATTGGAGAGATGTGACCTCTTAGCTTGATTAATGGCTTGATTTTGATTTGAAGCCTCTGTGATGACAATCCTGATTGCATTAGTGCGTCCTCTACATCATCATTTTCCTCATTTGTTTTAATTAAAGTGAGTGTGCTTACCTCGCGTCTTATTTCTGGGGAAAGCATTTTTACAGGGATGTTTAACTTAAGTTGGAGGTGTGCCACTCACATTCTGCTTGTTTGTTTTTTTTGTTGTTGTGCTGTTTCAGTTATGATTTAGCGATTTACGACACCCATACAGCTCCCAGAATGCAACTAGATTAACTGCCTACTGAGGTTTATTTAAGTGTTTCAAGAAAACCTATTCTGTTTTTCTTGTATAGCTGAGGCTTTTAATTTAGTAAATACACCTCTGCACTAAAAATGTATGATCATTTTTGGATGAATTTGTGTGAGGGACAACTTGCGGTTGCAATTCCTGTCTCTCTGTGGAATCTGTTACAGTATCTCCTTAACCTACTGTAGGGGTTGTTACACTTGAACCTGACACAGGTGCACAGAGGTGACTTTGACAGAGATATCTCAGAGGTTTGGTGAGGAATTGAGGCTACAGAGAATGAGATGCCAGCTGCAGATTTACACGCCTCCACTGGCTCACTGCACATCATTAAAGCCAGAGGCTGCTTGCAGTGGCTTCATCTCTGTCCCAGCCCACACAGGCTACATCAGGACCCCACACACTGATTTATTTCAGCTGTCTCTCCGAACGGCTTTTCCCGCCAAGAGAGAGAGATGGGGGCTGACGCGATTTACGCATGTATATGAGATGAAATCCATTTTGGGAAGAGCACACGCTTCCTCTGACAGAAAAGAGCCTTTTTATTTTTTTCCACCCATGTTTCCATTCTCTCCACCACCATGTCTCCTGCCACACACCCGGCCACCTTTCCAGAGTGAGAATCAGTGATGGATGTTCATGTGTACAATGTCTCTAAAAATACCCTCTTCACATCAGCATTAGCTCCCTCTGTTCTCTGTTATTCCATGATTTCTATGTTTTCGGGATTAATAGAATTTCTTGTATGTTGAGTTTCTATTGAGTTTAAATGCTCATTTTTTAAACACTGAGCAAACATGACAAATACACTTGTGCGCAACTGTATGTAACAATAGTTTAATGAGGAAAGATTCATACCCTACAGGCTTGACCACCCCTCTGAGGAGCAGCACTCTAAATTTCGTGTGCACTCACTGGGTCAGTGGCCTACACCTTTTCTATGGCGAAAACTATATAAACCCAAGTCTGCTAGTAGAGAACAGCGAAGCTATGATCCAGATATTGTGACAATATGGAGGAAACGATGCTGGAAGCGGCAGACCCATGTATCTCAGCAACATCAACTTGTAGGAATATGATAAGTTGGAGAAATGTTGAGGTCTGGAGGAGGAAACGGTGAATAAGTGCTCCCAGTAGGAGCACCAAGGGCTGAAAATTCTAATCACAGTTCTATAAAACATCAGCTTTCCTCTACATTCCGTTGCTAATCTTAAAAAAAAAAAAAAAAAAAAAAAAGTTGAAAGTTTTACTATTTTTCCAATCCTTTGCAGACAAGCTCTGCCAATACTAGATCCTTGATAATCAGACATATCCACATAGTCTAGCATGGCTACAACCTTCACTTTTAAACAAGAATTTAATTTATTTCCTCGTTTAAGCTAAAACACCACTATATTTTTTTTCCAGACATCAATACCTCTGTATATATGCCTGGCCTTATAGTGTGTTGGCTGGCAACTAAAGGGAATTTAGCTAAATTTAAAACTTGGTTCATGCACACAAGTTATTTGCTTACAAAGCAGGCGGGGCTCATTTCAAAATGGACAATGACTTTGAAGGGATACAGCTTTAACCTAAAATGCAGCACTATAACATCATGAGGCCCCTTTCAAGTTCTGAAGTCCAGCAGGAGGTTGCTGGTAAAGAAAAAAGAGGGGGGAAAATGCATAATTTTACAAATTAATTACCCTTTTCTTCAGTACATGCTTCCGTTAGGTAAAAAATTGCAGATCAATGCTCTGTTGAGCCAAAAAATAAACAAAAAAGTCTCTCTGACCATCTGTTAATTGAAGGAGTAACAACTTTTTCACACTTAAATCTCACTTAAACTCTTTTACTGTGACCCATGAAATTCTTTGCGACAAGGCTCGGAAACTTGATTGAGTGTGGGTGTAGTTTGGAATCCTAAGTTTAGCTGTAAATATTTTTTTTAAAAAGGTAAGAATGAAAGAGTACTTCTATCACAGACATATTGCCAATATATGGCCATTTCTGCCCTGTCAAGATGGAGACAAACTAATCCGCATTGTTTCACATAAAGTGGACAACTGCATTGTTTGTTCTTAGGGTTACCTCAAAAAGAAGTGCCAGTTAATTAAAACTCTGCTGCCACACCAGCATAACAACTTAAGTCTATATTCACAAACTCATATTATGGGTTCCCCTCCTGTTCAAGGGACAAAAAGCAATTTCCAACAATGTAAATGATTAAATTTCAGGCTCTGGCCTAGAAGGGTGAGGATTGGCATATAGTTGTTATGGCTAAGGTAAGGATAAACCTCCCTGGAGTGAATCTTCATCAACACAATTCCTTTCTTAGTAATGGAAACAAGTCGTATGTGTCTGTGTGTGTTTGCATATGTGAGCAGACGAAAAGGGCATTAGGCTTATGGCTGTACTTACAATGCTATTGATACAGCCTACTACTATTATACTCAGCTGTGAACACCCATCTTGTGGATTTAAAACGTTGACCTTATACTCTCCAGTTCAAGAGGACGAGAACTTAAACTGCATTTCCTAAATACTTCGCACTATAAAGCAGGTAAATCTTTTTTCTGTTGTGTCTGCAATAAAGCTTCGCATCATTATCCACTTACATTGACTAATGGCAAATATTTCATCCTCTAATTGGACTAATTGTTCCTCAGTAATTGCTGTAACTGAAATTCAACTCATTGTGTTCATTTAGTGTCTAGGATAAAATGACAGTAAAATGAACAGCCAGGTAGGAGGCAGTGGCCAGCTGGCACTGCTTTTATTGCAAAGCTTGCTGGGTCTAATAAAAGAATCATATATATATATATATATACACACACACACACACACACACACACCGATCAGCCACAACATTATGACCACTAACAGATGAAGTGAATAACAAATCCCAAATTTCACTGGCCTCCCCCGCAGGAAAATGCACCCTACCACATGGCAAAAACATCAGATCGGAAGAGCGTCGTG